>PVHP010025515.1:0-25435 GCA_004024765.1 Zapus hudsonius | reverse complement strand
GAGGAGGAGGAGGAGGAGGAGGAGGAGGAGGAAGAAGAGGAGGAAGAGGAGGAAGAGGAGGAGGAGAAAGAGGAAGCGGGAAGAACAAGAAAAATAACAAGAAGAAGAAGAAGAGGAAGAAGAGGAAGAGGAAAAAGAGAAAGAGGAAGAAGAAGAAGAAGAAGAAGAAGAAGAAGAAGAAGAAGAAGAAGAAGAAGAAGAAGAAGAAGAAGAAGAAGAAGAAGAAGGAAGAACAAGAACAAGAACAAGAAGACATCAAAGTAGAAAAAGAATTAGTTGGGAGGAAAGGCAGTTCCGCTGGTTTGGGATTGGGATGAAAAGGTAAAGCAGGGTGAATATGATCAAAATAAAATATGTACATATTTGATTTTCAATAAATAAATTACAAAATATTTGCATAAAAAAATGGGACTCCTGCCCATGGTGCACGCCTTTAATCGCAGTGCTCAGGAAATAGAGGTAGGAGGATCTCAGTAGCTGCGACAACATAGTGAATTCCAGGCCAGCCTGGGCTAGAGTGAGAGCCTACCTCACAAACAAACAAAAAAGTGATTCCTGTCTCTCACTTATAAACTTGAATGAGAACACAGAGTCTAGCGGGGAGTGAGGCTCTGAAGGGCACATGAGTATGACAGTTTTGAAGAGAGAATGCAGAAAAAGGAGGAAAGCTGAAGGGCTTCTAGATCCTGGTCTTCCTCTTTGGTGACAGTGGTGTCACCACAGAATATAGCCATCTAAGTTGTGACAAAGCCATGTTCCTGTTCTTATCTTTCTATCTCTCTCCACTAGAATAGAAGATCCAAAAGGGTGAGTTATTTTGCCAGTTTTATTCTCTGATATAGTTCTTTATTATCCAAAGGAACATGTTACACAAAGAAATATAATGGCTCACTTGGTGACTGGATAGTTGGTTAAATAAACATCCGGATGTGTGTATCCATGGGTGTCTGGATGAGATTCCAATCATGGGTGGGTCCCACATACTGAAGACCGAAATCCTCAATAGAATGAAAATACTGAGTAAGGGAGCATTCTCTCTCTGCCAACTGAGACAGGACATTGCTCTTCTGCCTTTGCACTCAGATGTAGAAAGAAATTTCCACCCTCAGCTCTGTCCGGCTTCTTCAATTTCTCAGGCTTAGCTTGGATGGTCATCGGTTTTCCCAGATCTCCAGTGTGCATTCCACGGATATTGGGACTTATCCTTCCTTAAATTGGAATTCAATTGCTTGTAATAAATTAATAAATCTGCCTCCCTCTATCTCCTCTCATCCAACGTGTGTGTGTGTGTGTGTGTGTGTGTGTGTGTGTGTGTGTGTGTGTGTGAAAGGCTATATTTCTCTGGAAAGCCCTAGAAAAGTAGAAACTATTCTAAAATCTCTCTCTAACTCGCTCTTTACCTTATCTCTCGTTCTCCCAGCCCAGTGTACTTCAATACTATGTATCTTGCTGACAGTGTTGAGGGAAGCTCCCTGAACTAATAAAGCAGACTCCAGGCTTTTGCTAACTTTGCTGCTGAATTCATGACACTGGTAAATTATATTATTCTTGCAACAAAAATTTTTGAGTATCTAAAGAACAATATAAACCATGTGTCATAGTCAGCCACACACTGCTGGAATGAATCTCCAAACCAGGCACAGTTTATAGGAGGAAAGAATTTATTAAAGTTACAGATTCAGGGAAAGTTCCATAATGGCAAAAGAGACTGGCTGGCACCCTTTCACAGGTCCAAACACAGAGAGAAACCCATCACCAGCACCACACACACAAGCAAAACAAACAAGGCACAGCCATATTGTCAACTCAGAGATGAAATAAATCCTGACTTTAAAGAACAGGTTCCTTCTATTCAGCTATCTCCTTTCAAGAGTTTGCACAGTCTATCATTCAGTCCTTCCAGGGTAGAAACACCTCAGGCATCCTTCCCATTGCTTTAATATAAGAAGTTGGGCCATCTTCTTTAGGATTGCTAATGTGTTGACAATAGCACCTTCAATAACCTAAAGACAGTCTCTGTGCCCAGTAAGTTAAACTTGCTTCAATTTTTCCAAATTTAAATCTTAAATTCTCAGTTCTCACTAGAATAGTCCATAAAGCATAGCTTATGGCTCTGGAAGGTATCTTTAGTTGCAAGTACCAAATCCATGTCCATTCCTCCAGCACACAAGTTCCAGAAGACCAAAATCCACATGATCAGATTCATCTCAGCAATATCACCATGGTTAAAAGCATATGTTTTGGGGCCATACTGCTGAGAACCTGCTCTATCATTTACTAAACGTCCTGACATTGTAGCACCTCATCTATACAATGGAGATCATACATAACTCTTGATTCACAGGGTTGCAATAAAAATTAAAAGAGATAATGCATGCATAGGACTTGGTAATAAGCCTGGTACATAGTTATATTCAGCAGATATTAGCTCCCAGGGACTAAGCTAAGCACCATTGGTGAGAATGATAAGGACAAATCTATATATTGAAAATGCAAGAAAAAGATAAACACAGCTCATAACCAGGTATAGGGTACTGCAGCAGAGTCTTTTACTCATCCTGGAATAAAGTCAAATATATCATGTGTCACTCTGGGTTAATCTGGTATGTTATTTAAACAGTATCTCTGGTTAAGTTTTTGCATATTTGCATATTTCAACTAATTTTGTCATATTGCCCAAAGAATGCTGCACAAAGGAGTTGCTAACTGAGCTCTGGCCAGAAGTTAAGTAAAAAGAATGAGCACACTGGGTGGAGGAGATAAAGCACAATCATCAAGGAGGTACGCATTTCGCTAAGGCTGGATTTCAAAGACTGAGAATGGAGGTGACAGTGGAGAAATGGTGAGAGGTAAGGTGGAGGAAAGAGAGAAATGAAGCAGACTCAACCAATGGAAGCCTAAGCTATGATACTGGGGAATTTAGCTTGGAAAATAACAAAAGTCTGTAAAGGCAAATAGGCTTCAGTAAAATTATCCCATTGTTCTGTGATACCTAAGTTTCACTCTCCACATCGGTAGACTGACCAAACGAGAAAAATATTTTAGTTGTGAAAGGATTTTTTTCTTTCCAGCTCCAAGTTTCCTTACTCTATAGCAAATCTCTCTATCCCTCAATACAAAGAAATATCAATGTCATTGGGTGATAATGCAACTGGAATGCTGATGGTAATCTGTTTCTAGGGCAGCCTACCATTGTAAAGGAAACTCAATTCAATGCAAGGCACCCAAATTGAAAACTCCTGTCTTAATTTCAACATGAAGGCTGAGCAAAAAACCCAATGTTACAGATCATCTGCAGCAGCTATCTCCACCGGCTCTCAAAAATGAAATGGTGCCAGCGAAGCTTGTAATGCAGTAATGAGTTGTAGCATGGCACAAAATTAAGAAAGTCTTATTTTATAACAGGATTTGAAAACCCAAGATGAACTTCTTGGGATTGAGAAGCCAAGGAGTAATGGTCTGGATATCATAAACCTTAAACCAGTTCTTCCACCACACAAAGAATGAGCCATCCATTAGTGTTTATCTTTGAAAGGAAGATTTGTCAAATATGAAATTTGTCTCTTTTGGAAACCAAATGCCAACAGCTGAAATGATCAATGCTGTAGTCAAGTGGTAGTTTTTTCTAATAAAGAATAGACATTCTGAAACACTGATCTAGCAGCAACTTCCTTAATTCATTTCAGCTCCACTTGAACACTATCCAACTTACCTATTTTTCTTAGTACAATGTAATTTCAATTATATATGTAGGTCATAAGTTTTCACAGTTAAAACTACATTTAAATTGAGACCAATCTTGCTTTCTAAATTGCTTCCTTAATTAACATTTTACTGATGATGACCAGTGTATCCAGCTCACAGAATTACATGCTGTGAATTTAATTTGGTGGAGCATTAGAAAAGGCAACACCATTCCAATTCCTAAATCAAATATCAGGATGAGTGTGGAATGAATAGTCCTTGTCAAAACTTTAGAGAAAACTAAAAGGTAAATTTTAGTATATTGGCAAAGCAAGAGTTGACAGTTTCTTCTATGAAAATTTATTTTGATAACTAACACTAAAATTGCATTCAAACAACTAACATGGAAAATCCTTGAGGTCAGATAAAATAGTTTGTCTTAATCCCACATCCAAACACGAAGCCAATTCCAAAACAGGTGTATAGATAATGTGTGCCAAATTGTTAACAATAAGGTACAATAGGTAGAACCCAACCAGCCATTTATGTTTTACAACATGACTTTTCTAGCCTCTCCCCCCCCAAAAAAAAAAACATCTTAAAGAACAACCGAAATATTTTTAAAGTACGCATTGCTTACCTCCCTCTCCATGGAGCTTCTGATGTGCTTCCTAGATTTATTACCACAATAAAACCTTATAATTTTAGCCCAGAAGCTCCAATTCTGCAATATTTTATGTGTCCCTCATCGATATTTTTATTATGCTGCATTAGATGGTCCTGAATGACAAGGGTCATGTTTTTTATGTACATTTTGTAATCACTCCCATAAGACCTAACACAGTGACTTAGAAAGTCAAGGAGATTTGAGATGAAAGAATCGAAACAAATCATTCACAATCTGTCATCCTTTCTTCTGTCCCCACCTATCCAGCTTGTTACTTTATGCATAAGGAGATTGGAGCTCTGAGAAAACTTAATTGTTCAGGGAGAATTGGCCAACTAGTGGCAGACTTTTTCAAACCAAGTTGCCTTCCTTGTGCTGTTATTTCTCAAAGAGAAAATCATCAAAGAAATGCATTAAGAGAGAAAAGCATATGGATACTGAAAGTTGTAAGTAATGTGATACAAGAGAAAAGTCAAGCCTTTACGAATGTAATAACAATGCAATTCGGTCAAGGCATGGACAGAGACAATCTGCAATGTCCCTTAAAGTCAGTCTCAGTTTTAATTTCTTACAGAGTTAACATTTAGCAACTGATGCTTATAACACATCAGGCACTGTGATTGGCAGCTCAGGGTTTTACATATACTATTTCATTCAATTTGGAAAGCAAGACTCAAAAGTGGACATCATTAGCTATATTTTTTATGCATGAAAAACAAGGGATGTAAGATTCAAACATTTCGCTAGTAAAAATCTTAAAAATATTTTAGAGCTTCTAATACCATTGGAACTGTGCTACTAAACATATCACTTTTATCACTGAAAAGTTTCAATATGCTTTTCAAATTATTGTACCTCCCTCTATAGCATTCTGAAATTTGGAGAGAGGAAGCCGGGAAAGGATCCTTTCTCCCATGTGGCCCTGAGGGACAGCTGCCAATATGGAGTCCTTGGTGCTAGAGATGGAATTTGGGTTTGGGGAGAAGATTGTCCTCAGTACAGGCAGTTCTGAGCAGACAAAGACCAGTTCTCAGGGGAGGTGGCTGAGATGGTGAGCACTGGACTTTGAGACAACCTGCTTTCGTGTTGAATGCTGGGTTGGTAACAGGGGCTGGCTTGAACTCCTGGACATTCACAACAGCTTATAGGATTCTCATGCAGAAGCACTGATTTAAAAAGGGGAATTGTGGAATTTGGGATAACAACGCATGGTTTGCCCACTAAATAATGTAACTCATTATGGACAATAAATATTAAAAAAAAAAAAAACATCACTCTTGGTGCTTCTTGGATCCTCACCTCTCACCCTTTTCAACTTTCTATAAGCTTGTAATTCCCAAAATTAAAGGCTCCATACTTGAAATGCATAAAAGAGTCCTGTTTTGCCTGCTGAAACCTGGCTTATACAAACTTTCAGTCAACTTCAAATTTTCAAGGCAAAATAAAATAAAATGTGAAGAATTAATTTGTCTATCAAAACACTAACCTTGATCTCTTGCACAACAAAACATAACAAATTTTGTGTATAAATTTTCCCTCCCGAGAATCACTGTTGCTCTTTGTAGGTCTAATATGAGCTGGCAAATGAAGATGCAGCCCTTCCTCCTTCACATCCTTTAGATAAGACAACCATCTGCTTGGATGTCTCAGGGGATTTTCTTTCCTCCTTGATTCAGGGTTGGCACAAGAAGAGTTTGTTAACATGTCTACGGGTACTACCATTTTAAAATTTCCTCTGGCTGGTAACATAAAAGCAACAATACCACATAGTACTAAATTTAAATATATATCTATGTTTTACGTATCTATATATTTTAATGGCTAAGAATGTTCCCAGGAGACGACATCTGTTATGCCAATATAAAACATTTTAAATGAACACAATCTGGATGTTTTAACTCTAAAATTAAAACTACCAAATTTGGAATTTGATTGTGAACTGTCTCTGAATTTTAATGATCCCTATTTATTTTTCTCAAGGCCACTAGGTGGTGGTTTGTGCATGGAGCCATATGAAACCTTTCTCCATCTCCATTGCAACATTCTTGGAGCTTACACTGTGAAGGAAGAAAGCATTTCTGAAATAAATAGAAGCATAATATTTTTAAGTAAAGGAAAAGCTAGGGAACACATTATTCGTAAATTTTCAGTGTTCTCACTGATGTGTGCCTTCTGGATCCTCAGCTAATTGACATGTCACCTGCCAAGTGTACACCCAACCCTTCAACATGCAAATCTGAGGATTCACATAAAGTGGATTTTCCAGGAGTATGAAGCAAAGTTTCTCTCAAAGGTAGCATTTGACACACTACTATATAATGCGTTGTTGATGGAGTCTCTTTGATCAACAGCCCAGTGTGGGAAGAAAACAATGAATGGAACAGGGATTTGCAGGTCTGATCAATTATTCACGGGGTTAGGTTTTTTCCCATTCTCTTCATGGCACCTCCTACCAGACAATGCCCACAGCTTCCTTGAGAGCTTACTGTTAGACAGTAAGTATTTTAAGGTTTTGATTCGTTATTGGTTTAGCTTATTGTATAAGTTCCCCCACCCTCCTCTTCCTTCCCACCCCTTTTACATTCTCTCAATTCACCTGTCAGGTTTGCTTAGAGTTTAAACTTCCCCTGGTTAGGAACTCCATATGAGGGAGAGTATGCGGCCTTTGACTCTGTTCTTGTGTGAGTTCACTAAGTATGATCTGTTCCAAATCTGTCCAATTTTCTTTAAATTTCATTATGTCATTTTCCCTCATAGGTGAGTAGAATTCCATCATATAAATGTACCAAAACTTTGATATCCATTGTTCCAGAGATGAGCATTTATTTAGGTTGATTCCAATTCTTAGCTAATGTGAATTGTGTTGCAATAAACATGATTGAGCAAATGTCTCTGTGCTGAGGTGTGACATTTCGAGAATAGATGCCTAGTAGAGGGATAGCTGGGTCCATTGATAGCTCTATGTCCATTCTGTTCAGGAGTCTCCACAGTGATTTCCATAGTGGTTGCACAAGTTTGAAATCCCACCAGCAGTGAATGAGGGTTCCTTTTTCCCTGCATCCTAGCCAGCATCTATTGTTATTGGATTTTTTAAATGACTGCCTTTCTGACTGGAGTAAGATGGAATCTTATTATAGTTTTGATTTGCATTTTCCTAATAATTAAGGATGATGAACACTTTCTTAAGTTAGAATAGACCATTGTGTTTCTTCCTCTATGACTTCTCTATTGAGAACAAGGCCCCATTTTGTGAGGGGGCTGTTTGATTTTTTATTATTATTTTTTGAGTTTTTTGTAAGTTCCAAATATTAGACCTCTGTGTTATAGCTGGCAAAAATTATCTCCTAGTTTGATGGTGGACTATTGGCTCTGATTATGGTATGTTTGTCTGTACAGAAGCTTTTAAGTGATTGTTGCACTTCCTAGTCTACTAGAGGTTTGTTCAGGAAGTTTTTCCCCACTCCTATCTCATGGATAGTTCCTCCTATTTTTTCGTCCAGGGTATTCAGAATTTCAGGTCTTATGTTAAAGATGCTATCTTTATGCCAGCGAATATTGTTGGCACCTTTCTCAAAGATCAAATAACTATAGTTACTCAAACTAAGAGCAGGATATTCAATTCTGTTCCATTGGTCTGTCTGGTCTGTTTTTATGCCAGCACCATGCTGTTTTTGTTGCTATGACTTTGTAGTACGTCTTTAGATCAGGAATGGTGATACCTCCTGAGGAAGTTTTTTTTTAACTAAGGAAAGATTTGGCTATCCATGGCCTTTTGCCATTCCAAATAAATTTTGAGATTATTTACTTTTTCTATGTCTGTAAAGAATGAAGCTTTGATTTTTATTGGCATGGCATTGAATCTGTATATTGCTTTTGGGAGGATTGCCATTTTCACAATATTAATTCTACCTATCCAGGAGCATGGGATATCTTTGCATCTTTTCACATCCTCCAGATTTAAATTTTAGAAAAGTTCTTGGTGTGACAATAAGGAAAATATAATGAAGAGAAGAAACAGAGAAAACTTAGTAACCTGCTTCTTTGTTTATTTGATTCCTGGACATTGTCCTAGCCTTTATTCCTTGCAATTCTCTAAGGCCTTTCCATTGTGGAAGCACATAGCTTCCACGGCTTCTTAGATTCTATATAAAAGAGATCATTAGAGTTAATATGCGAAATAATGAAGATAGTTGAAGAAGGGTAGAGACGACAGAATGCCAGTTTCTGCACGATGAATTATCTCTGTCACTAGGGAACCTGGGAAAACAACGCATTCTAAATGACTGAACCTAAGAGATTTCAAATGGCTCTATTTACAGAGGCATGTGTATGGTTAAGGGAACCAAGAAGAGAACAGGGAAACATCTAGGGATGAAGCATAGAAGGAAAGAACAAACCATGCAATGGTAAGCCAGTGAAAACTGGAGCATGGAAAGGGGCCACCTGGGAAAAGCTATGGTCACCAAGGAATGGTCACCACTACCCCACTGATGCAAGGCGAAGAGAGGACAGGAGTAAGTGCCTGACCTCTGTTCTCCTGTCCTCTGATTGGCCAAACAGTAAGATAATGCAGGTGAATCAGACATAGAAAGGTCTTCTGGACACAGAGCAGGTAAGAGACAGTGGAGAATAGAACTAGGGAGCAGAGAGTAAGAAACACAAGTTCATTCACCATTGGTACACAGGGAAATGGTGTCATAGTTCAGTTTATGCAGCATACCATATTAGAGACATAAAGTGTGACATGGAGAAGCCCATTGGCATAAGAGAATTATTCAATGAAGAAGAAACTCTCTGAGTGGAGTAGTCTTTGTAACAACAACACATAAGGAATGGTCACAAGGACAGGAATCCATCAAGGAGTTGGTAGACACTGGTCAAGTTTTCCAAAGCCACAGATGGTAAATATTTTGAAGGTGAAATGATAAGAGTAAAATATCCTCTGGAATGTGCAGCTTTAACTTTCCTAGTTTAAGTTATTTAAGCAGTTCCGAGTTTCATGTCAAGTAGTGATTGCAATTTTTGTGAAAACACAAACTTGAGTCCACAGCGGACATGAAGAGTTTATCACTTAGCAGTGAGCACCTAACTCCCAGAGTGGCTTCATATTCTCTTGTTATTGAGAAAATATTTATTTTCATAAGACTCTGCATCAGCAACATTATTTAACCAGAATCTATTGCAAGCTATGATGATATTGTGAGTTATGAGGTGATGGCATATGAGGTTATGAGGTGATGACTGGGAAGATAAAAGACAAGCTGAATTTGGCCAGGGTTTTCACCTCTCTGATTCATGTTTGGGGAGGAATGAAATAAGAGATCAGGTATGAGTTTGCTGGAATATCCTTCATGCCCTTTTTGCCTATTTCTGTGTATGGACTGATTTTTCTATGGTAGAATAGATCTGGAAAAACCTTGAAGTGCTGTCCAAAACAAAGAGAAATGCAATGTTTAAATTTTAGAAGGAAAATAATGAGAAAGGAGAAAAACAAAAAAAAGACACATTTTGTAAGGCATAAAGGATTCTTTGTTTATTTTTAACATAATACACCAAAAACTAAATACAATTAACCCAATTTCTGCCCACAGTTTCCAGCACTATGCAGCCTTTACTTAATGATACATCAAAACACATTCTCTGCCAATCCTTCGGTTGCTTAGGAACAGGCAGTCAAGAGCCTAAACTCAGAGACTCCAAAGTCGTCATTAAAAGCTTTGTGCTTTGCTATCAGTAAAATGCTAATTCAGTAAGCCTGATTGATACCCTCTTCTTAACAAGTTCCAGGAATGAGGACCCACATCCTGCTAATTTGGCTAGTTCCCCCTTATTTGGCTCAGTGTGACTTATGTAAAAAATAAATACAGGGCTGTCAGCCAGTGGCTGGGAGCATTTGGTTTCTGAAGAGCTAGTGTTCCTTCTTCCAACACACTCCATGTTCTATCAAACCAGGATGGGAAAAGTATTTACCTGCTGCCTATATTTACTGTTTTCTGCTGTGCAAGCCAGACGAGCCCTGTCTAATTGTTCCACATCCTCTTCAGGCACTTCTTGATTTAATCAGGCTTGACTTGTGCTTGTAGAGGAAAGGGAAAGGAGATATTTCTTTGGTTGGCATGGGCACATATGGCAGGTGCCTCTCCCCAGAGTTAGGAAGTCTAGCTGCCTTTGAGAGCTCTCCATGAGTTACAGTTGGAATCCCGAGCTTCCTTTCTCCTGTTTCTTGACTCACAGCCACAGTCCCGCTCACGTTGATGCTCTTTGATGCGACCTAGAAACAATGCTGCCCCACACTATCGGTCACTGCAGAATTATTATGACACCTTGTCATGGTTTGATCCAGGTGTCCCCCACAAACCAATGAATGTGTTCTGATAGATCGATCCTCAGTTGATGGCAGTTTGGGTTTTACAACCTCGATGAAGCTGTGTTGTCAGAGGCGGGCTTATGGGGTTATAAACCAGCTTCCCCTTGCCAGTGTTTGGCACACCTTCCTGCCGCTGTTTGCAGTGCTGTGGCAGAGGTGATGTCCAGCCCTCTGCTCATGCCATCGTTTTCCCTGCCAGAATGGAGTCTCCCTCGAGTCCATAAACCAAATCCATTCCTCCACAAGCCGCTTTTGTTTGGCTTCTTCCTGCGCAGCAACTAGAATGCTGACCGCAACACACCTCTTCTGTCACACGCACCTCTTCCAAGCATAATCTCCTCCATTCTGGTTTCTGCTACTGCTGCAGAAGCCTGGAGCTGGCTGTAGGTGCTCCTGTCTATTGACTGAGTGCTGGGCACAGGGAGAAAGCGTCCTCTCCCCTGTCCATTCTTTACCTTTCCCTCATTTCATGGTGGTCACCATAAATGCTTCAGCTTTCTCCATAATTCTTTCAAAGCAGAAGCTTAGCACAGATAAGACCTCCTCACTTTCATTGGAGGTTACAAGTTCTCTCTTCCATTGTGCTCAGAAACACAGCCATTCTTTATCACCATGGTGGCAGTATCTCTGCTTCGCTCCCAGGATTCTCATACTTGAGCCACACTGGGCCAGTCCTTCATTGCAACAGCTGTGAGAATGCTTATCTAGACCTCTACCTACAGGAAATGTGATTAGCTAGAGCCCCAGATGTCCTCTGAAATCTATCATGTTTACAGCAAGGCCACATTTCCGGGGCTATTCCCATTGGGTGACTGATGTGGCAGAGACTCTAAGGCAGAGACCCTCCTGGGAAATGTGGTGATACTCCACCAGCAACTTCAGTTCCAGATTTGCTCCCAAAACCCCTATCAAAAATGCACTAGAACATCTGTTTGTCTGCAATGTTCTCACCCAACTTTTCTCCCCCTGTCCCTCATGGTTGGTCAGCTCCCCACCACTCTCAGCCTCCCTCCCCATGTCTCTCACAGATGGGTACTCTAATGTAACCTGTCACATTAGATCCTGTCATGTAGGTTACTTCTTAAAGGATCCAAACTAGCATAGATTTGCCATATTCCTTTACTGGACCTGAATAATTAGACCCTCCTATTTGAGGCCCTTTTCATGACTACTCACAGTATCCTCTCCTATGAAATCTTAGAGAAAGGACCACCTCATAATTGTTAAGTACTTTCTGCAAGGCTACGTTGAGAAGCAGTTGGCCACTGGCAGGCTGTCTCTTAATCTCACAATAACAACTCAGAGCTGGGACAATCCAACAAATCTAAATCGGCCTCCAGAACACGAGAAGGCTGCCCTATGAAGTTCTTGCTTCTTCAAAAGCAAGCACCTGTGAATAAGACCGTCAACAACCCAAGCAGTCTGTAGGAGTCCTATATTATGCTGTCTTCTGCTGCTAAGAGCACATGATCACAGACTGGGTGAATTATAAAGACAGTAGGTTCCCTGGGTGCAGAGCTCTGGACCAAGGTCCTGGGGCCATCTGATGATGTTCTCCTTGTTTCCAGAGTCCAGAGGCAGGGTAGAGCATGGCATGATGACAGCCAGGTTAAAGGTGGGTGCAGCTCTTTAGTTCTCTCTCCCTCTTTTTAGGAAGACAATGGCATTCCTGGGGACTCTATCCTGATGACCCTTTCTAATTACATCCTTAAGTTCCCACTTCCAAGCCCCAGAGGTAAATGTCTACCATCTTAATACCTCATGATGAAGATTAAACCCCAATATACTTAAACAATAGCAGGCCTTTTCTTGAGTTTTGGGATCAGAGGAAACTATTTCAGTCATTACCAGTCTGAAGGATTTGCTCTGGCCCCTTCAGCCCTCCCCTGACACAACATGGCAGGTCTTCTTTCAATCTCATCTGAGTTAAGAGCTCATAAAGTGGAATGTAGAGTGCTCAAAGGGATCACAGATCAAACAAACTCTCTGAGCTCTGCCCTAGAAGGTCCTGAAGCACTAAGTAGCCTGAGCTCAGCCCTGCTTTGAATGAGTCTAAGCCCACCATCCTCCAGAAAGAAACTGGATTTTAAATGCACATTACCAGCTAGCCATAAACCAGACAGCAGACTTATGAGATTTAAAATGTGAAGATGAGAATTTAGGAGATAGAGAAGAGACTCCAGCGATTTCTTCTAGGAACATTAGTTCCAAACAATTTGTATAGAGTTGTGCGTGTGTGTGTGTGTGTGTGTGTGTGTGTGTGTCTTCTGGCAATGATTCTCAGACATAAAAGGGAGCTTATAATATTGAGGTCTTGATTTATGAGTTGAAAACCTAAACAGTAGTAGCAGAAAAACATCATCTTGTGGCTTCAGAAATAGGGAACAGCTGATCGTTTCATTACCAAGCTGACATATATCAGACCAAAAAGAATTTTAAAATAATGGACAGGCAAAATCCGTTCCCCACTCCCTTTCATGGATGAGGAAAGTGAATATCAATAGTAGACTTTACCATATGCATTACAATAACTAGAGCCTATACGGGTCAAGGATAACTAGGGGAGAATGCACAATGCCCAAGCCTAGAACAACACACAGCTTTAGGCAGATAACAATGATGATAAGAAAATGCCTCCTTTACTCTAATAGGCTCCCTGCACATTACAGAATGAACACAGACAGCAGCAGGATTGCCTCTCTTCCAGAAAGAATGCCCTTATTTGAGGAGTCAAGGCCAACTACCTTCATGGAAAGGAAGATTCACCCTTCGAGCTGAGCAGATGTGACCTCAATGTCTGCGCTGCACTAAAGCTTCAGTGTAAATCTGATGACCTCATCTCCCTGGTCATGATTAATTCTATTTATAAAATACAGCTCATCAGATCAAAGTTAATCCTTTTCATGCCAAGCGGGTGGTGCACAGTGATGGGTCACTCTGTCAAAGGGTCTGAAACTAAATCAGGCCGTAGTCCTTCATAAGGGATTAGTATCTTACAGGGAAGAGATTAAAGGACTCTGAGATAGAATAACTTGCAATGCTCATTTTTTACTTTAATTTTTATATTCTCTAAAAAATGTAATATTCTTCAAATATCAATGGCTTGTATTTTTATTTGCTCAACCATGTCCAATATCTAACCAGTACACATCCATTGTAGGTGGTTGAGTCTCAGTTTCCTCATCTTTAAAATAGAGTCCACATAGTGCTTGACTCATGGGACTATTCTGAAGGTCAAATAAGTAAATACATAAAGTTCTCAGAACACCCACGACTGGCCCACACACCCTGCCAACCATGAGATGTGGGTAAAGTGACATTCAGCTTGGGAGAAAAATGTCATAGTCCTAATACACACAAAGTATAAGAGAAAGGAGTTAAGTTCAAACATTTTCTGCCCTTCAGCTCAGTTCTATTTGACTAGTCCCCCCAATTTTCTTTCACATTTAGGTCTCACTATGGTTAATATCAGGCTACTGTAGCATTAGGCTTATGCAGCATTAATACCCTTTAACTTAATGATTCTCATGAGTACCTTGTGAACTGAATGCTGAATTAAAGATTCTAATTTCCAAATGAGGTCATATTAATAGAAGTAGCTCAAATTTCACTGGGTTATGATTTCGCCTGTCCTCAACATCCACCACCCCCCCTTGGTCCCTCACAGCATCCTCTTCAACTTCCAAGGTCTCAGGAGTCTACAGGGGTGTCACAAGTGCTCACAAGAAAGCTGTGTCTCTGGGCACTAGACCTTTGTTTTAAAGGGTCCTCAAGACAGCATCACAATCTCCCCACTGCTGGGCCCCTGCCCTGGGCCCATATGTCAGTAAAGGTTTCCCAACCAGGATGTTCTGGGGCCTAGATGATTTTTAAAGCATCTTTTCATTTCTCTCACAACATTCATGCTCTGGCAGAATTCAAACATGGGTCCAATAAGTGAGGAAGCCAAGCCAGAATCCAAATGCAAAAGATAGGCACATTTTGGCATGTATAGCCATCCGTCTTCTGCAATGACCGATGTTTTTATGTGGAGTCCCTGGGATGGATGCTTCCCAGAGGCAACTAGTTTTTATGTTAATGGATGAATGATGTTGTGTCTGTGAAGTAAATCTGATCTAAGACAGAGTTCTAAACCTGCAAGAGAGTATCAGAGTCTGGCACACTGGACTTCAAATACAATTAAGTTTTTATTTTCTTAATGAATATAGTGAGTTATTAAATGTGTAAGGGCTAACAAACCAGAGAATATAGCACTTTGTAGAAATCCTAATTAAAGCTCCTGGCTCATCAAAGCCTTTCTTGCTGATTATTATTAAGCCATCCCATCCTCTTCTAGAAAGAATCCAACAATGCTAAAAAATTACTGATCTTCAGACAAATTACATTCTACGACATTCATTTTTTCATTCTTGTAAATGAAATACAAAAATGAATTTGGAGGTAGAAAAATATCATGAGGGGATTTTGGTTTGTTAGCAGCAAGCTTTTTGGATGTAACAGCCTTTCTTACCGCCACCAACAGATGGGACACAAAAATCCACCAATGAGCCATTATAGTCTTTGGTTGTTATTTTTCCTATAGTTCAGCTGGAACACAGTCAGAAAAATAATGTACATTTCTGTGACAGGTTTGCATGATAATGTTAGAGACTAATGCGACTCCCCACCCCTCTTGCCTATTTCCCACTGCACTGAAAATAGCCTCTCTCTATAGTTTTACTTGGACACGACTGGAAGGATGCAACTTGGCAAACTACAGTGACATTGGGCTACAAATGGTTTGTGAAAATGTCAATGGTTCCACATGGGAGTCAGTCCATCTACCATTCTAACTAGATTGCACTGGCTGTGCTGGCAGTAATATGGGAGCATGTATGCAGTTACCACCAAAGGCCTTTTCAGACTGTGACAATCAGATCCCCTGGTGCTCAGACATTGCATTCATTTTCTAACTCATTCATCATGTGAATGAAATGAGAGAATAATGGAATCTGTTCCTCGCTGCTATCTGTAATTTAGTGAGGACATGATGTGCAAATTTGGGGGTGAATAAAGAAAGATAAATAAGAGGCTTATCAGTCTTAACATCTGATGGCGCCAGCATCTCATGGGGCCTCACGCTGATCAGAAGCCATATCACAACAGACAAATGCGGGTCAAGGAGGGAGGGTGAATCCAGCAAAGAGCAACAAACAAGCTCAAACAGGCACATCTTCAAACCCTATTACTTTTTACTTCTTTCTCAATAAACTTTTAGCTGAGTTCAAATGTTTTCATCTAAATTACACTAAAATCCCATACTATTTGACTTTGTAAATTCAATTTCAAAAAACTATAAATAGTCAAGGATGTTCATTGTTGTGAAACTAAAATTATAAAAAAATGGAAGCAAAGTGAAGATTGCTTAACTAACCTATAATACAGAATACATCATGGACAATGTTTGTGAAAACAGCTAAAATGACAGAGAAATACTCAATATTAAGGAGAAAACCAGTTTAAGAATAATAGGTATCTTTCATTGCCAATTGTATAAGAAAAAGTATTAATAATCATTCCATCTGGGCAGTAGAATTTTAAATAATGATCTTTTTATTTTCCACATTTCTATGTTTAGATATTTCAGAAATACACATCAAAAATCTGTAGTAACTAATATTTTAAAGAATTCTGAAATGGTAGTATAGCTGTCTGGCTTATGATGTTGACTTTATTTCTTCAAAACATAAGAAAAAGGACCAAATGAGCTTAGCGTGGAAGAAATTACCAGAATTCAAGACTACAAATAACAGACAAAATGGAAAGACTCTAAAAATGGTTACACAGTTAATGCACTATCTGTTGCTCTGTTTTTTTCCTTCAACTATTCACACCATGGAAACATACCAAGACAGACATGTCTCCCTGTAGCTCTATGAAATATTCAGCCACTGGTTCATGTACTCCTCTTTGGTCCTAATGATTCTGTAGAAAAATATAAACAGTGGTAATGTTCTGCTTTGATTGAATTTACTCTTTTCTTTAATTGTAACAATACCCTAAGATGTCTATTTCTTCTTTATCAATTAAAACCTGAGCTTCAAAAAGCTAATGTTCCTGTTGCAGCCAGTCAAGAGAGCCAGGACTCAATACAGGTACTTATTCCCTACCACCAGGCTTCCTTTGATAACACCAGAAGTTTGCAAACAATTTTAAACAGTGATATTCATTTTTTTCAAATGAAATTATCTTGCTATATCTTGCCAATTCTGATGAACACCCACATTTGTCAAATATCTGAAAAACAAAAAGCATTTAAAAAGGACTATAAACAAGGACATTCCAGAGAATTCCAGCAGCCTGCACATTCCCACTCAGGTTAGCTTTTCCCTGCAAAGGCAGGCCAGTGGCTTACAAGAAAATGCCAGATGGAAAGAACTTCTGCCTCACTGATACTTTTGATGGCACAGAGGGTAATACTACATGGGGAATACAGACCTGGTGGAATCTGACTCCAAATGGAGAGTTTTAGAAATACCTTAAGCAACTCATATTATTCACAAGCTTAAATAATGCAAGAGTACTTCCTATGTGTTAAAAAAAATTAACCCAAGAAATAGCAAGAAAAAAGCATTAGATTAGTTCTTTTATTTTCTTAGTGACATAATAAAGCTGGTGCATCTCGCAAATAAAATCTTAGATTCAGGGAAAGGTGATGGAACCCCTACATTGTGGGGTTGACTAATGAGGTGAGAGACTAAGCACTACTGTCACATGGATCTCCAACCAGAACCTCCACGGGGATTGGCAACTCTCCTCCTCAGTGGGCAAAGATTCGGAACACCGGGACTTCATGGCAAACCTGATCGTTGGAACGAACCATGTTCTGGAAATGCCTAAAAGACTTCTGAGGAGATTGACTTTTCGTGGACCCAAGAACTTAATACTCAGTTATCTTTGACACTCAGACTTAAAATAGGTTCAAATGAGAAAGGAGTGGAGTGAAATATTAAATGTGTGAGTTTAGAGTCAGACTCCTTTGCTTTCTAAACTGCCCATTTATTGGCAGTGAGACTTCGGATTAATTACTTAAACTTTTGGTGTCTCTGTTTTCCCATGCCAAAAAAAAAAAAAAAAAAAAAAAAAAAAAAAAAAAAAAAAAAAAAAAAAAAAAAAAAAAAAAAAAAAAAAAAAAAAAAAAAAAAAAAAAAAAAAAAAAAAAAAAAAAAAAAAAAAAAAAAACACTAGTCTCACAGGATTTGGCAGAGAAAAAGAAAATCCTTGCTAAATAGCAAATGTTCCTTAAGCTTTCAACAAATGTTCCTTACTTTATTGTAGGGTAGAGGGTAAGCCTAAAATTATAGATTTAATTTTGAAGTTTTGCTTCCAATCCTCCAAAAGAAAGTATGATCTACAATCTGTTATCATCAGTGGCAGATATTTATTGAGCACTTTTTTCTGTGGAAGACACCCTCAGGAGTTTATCATCTACTAGAGGGATGAGATCCAGACAGCAGAAAAAATAACTACAATACAGGACAGTAAATAAAATGTTGTGGAAAACAGTACTTTGTATTTCTAGAAGAGAAGGAACTGCTTTGATCAAGAGTGAGCAGGTTAGCTTTCCAGAGGCAGTAGGATTAGGAACTTTACCAGTTACTACTGGAAAAACCAAATAAGGAGTCACTGGAGTTCTGTGAACACAGGTGACCTTCTCAAGGTCACGTTTTAGTGAACATTCTCTGTAGGTGAACAGGAAGAGTTATCAACATCTCTTTGGAGGCAAGCAAGCAAGGGAGAGAGATGACATTTTCCTGAAGACTTGTCAAGTGTATTTAGCAATAGGTCAGCTCAGAAGGGAAGTGAGATAATTCAACAAAGATTAAAAAGCTGTTAACAGAGTAAGAGAGGCAAGAGGAAACAGTTATTCCAAATAAGACCACTGAACTCAGATTTCAATAGCAAAAAAGAAAAAAGAGAAAAAAGAAATATACGAAAAAGAATTTAGATTAGAGTTACTGGTTGAGAGTTAAAGGTTGAACAGATTAATATAGGCCTGGGAAGGATTTGATAAATTTCAAATGCTCTATTTCAAGTTAATTTAATGACAATGGCAAACACAGGAGTGATTAATTTGTGACTTCAGCCTAAGGAGAGAAATGAAAAGCTGAATTAAATAAAGTATATCAATAATAGTAAGATCAAAAAAGCCATCATGGCCATTTGCTGTGTGGATACCAAAGACCTGAACAATAGAATCTCATGATAAAGGATGCTAGGAACCTGCTTTGGTTTTTATGATCACTTTAATAAAAGTGTTGCAGGATTATTAATATTGATGTTTGCTCAGGGATTTTACATCGCTATTTGATGCAAGGGGCTTAAAAGTCTGCCTTCTGTGAGGTCCACAAAGCTGTTTGCATAACCCTAAATGCATGGAAAGAGTTCAATGGGGAATTGTGATTTCAGACCTAGTTTATGTCTGAAACGCCTCATCACAATAGTTCACGTGAAGCAATAAAAGATGGGTGTTTTCACCCAACAGAGAGGATCTACTTGGACACTCTCACAAATCAAATAGATTATTACAAACACACACACACAAAATGGTTGTATTGAGCCCCTTAAACAACTAAAATTACATAGCAGAGGGTTCCAGAATATGTTTGTTTAAACACTTTGTTGGAGATAGAAAAATTAGGTTAGACATAGATGGGAATTATTTAGGTTTACTCGTAAACCTTCTGAAAATGACCACTGACACTCTTGGCTGCCTCCCACCTTTGCCCATATTTCTTTTTTTTAATATTTTATTTATTTATTTTCAAGCAGAGAGAGACACACACAGAGAGAGAGAGAGAGAGAGAGAGAGAGAGAGAGAGAGAGAGAACACCAGGGCCACCACTTTGTAGTTCTGGTTTATGTGGGTACTGGGGAACTGAACCGGAGGCCTCAGGCACTGGAGCCAAGTGCCTTAACTGCTGAGCCATCTCTCCAGCCCCTTTGCCCATATTTCTAACATAGATCACAACTGTTGTCATTTTACTCCTAAATGTCCCTATGTTTAGGGTAAACTTTTTTTCCCAAGAGGAGCACTAAAGAAATATCATTTCTAAGGAAAGCAACTAAATAGCTAACTGGAAATCTTTAATTTGGGTAGCTCCCACCTGACCTTGAACCCAGCTACATAAGCTATAGCAAAATAGTCCTGGCAAGCAAAGTTAACTGTAGCCCCAATTTTTGAGCTCCAAAATTTCTCTGAGCCCTTGCTATGCATGATCTGCCAGAAGACCTTTAAACAATACTGATTCCTGGGTTCTACCGTTGTTAGTGTTAAATGCAGCCTGAGAATCTGGATGGTTATGTGCCCCCCCCCCCCACCAGGTGATTCTGATGTGAAGCTGAAAACCCCAAGTTTTGGGCAATAATGGTAGAGACAACAAATCATGTGTAAAACTACAGTTTTTTTTCTTTTAAAATACTTTGCTGGACCCATAAACATATCCACTGTCTGGAGCTCAGAGTTTGCAAAGGGACCAAGAAAGACTCAGCATAAACCCATTCTCCTCTCTAACAAATAATGTCGATAAACTAAAATTAACTGAGAGAGATGATAAAGGCTGACTTCCCAATTGCTGAGCAATAATTTGTACCACTGTAAATCTCCTTTAACCCTATTATCCTGAGATAATACTGGAGGAACATTGCTTAGCACATAGGAAACACCAAACATCACTTGTGACTAAATATTATTCCATTTCACCCATGAAAAAACAAAGACTCAGAGTGTTTAAATAGCCTGTCCAAAATCACACAGTTTGGAGTAAAAGGCCCAGGATTTGAATTCTGTCATTTAACTGTGCTTCTGAATTGTCCAAAATCTTAAAGAGAAATGTAATGTAGAGATCTGGACATGCCTTTAATCCCAGCACTCAGGAGGCAGAGGTAGGAGGATTGTTGAGTTTGAGGCCACCCTGAGACTACATAATAAATTCCAAGTCAGCCTGGGTTTGAGAGAGATCCAACCTCAAAAAAAAATCAGAGAGAGAGAGAGAGAGAGAGAGAGAGAGAAAGAGAGAAGAGATCTGGACATAGGGCACAAGTTCCATCTGAGTCATGGAACAGCACTGACTCTGTCTAGAAACCACTTGATGACAATTTGAAAATGCATAATAGATTCCATGCCCCAATGATGGGTTACTGTCACAGCAACATTTATACAAACAAACTGAGTCCAAGATTTAACCAAATCAAAATAAATATGTAAACATCTGCTATATAACATAGAATAGCAAATTTGATATATCAACCAAGTCCTAGTAAAATCAACAACTCAACAAAGAGATGTATAAAGGGTAAAAGACTAGTCATAATGGAAAGAGAAAATAGAAGAGTCAACTACCAAGTCACACATGAAAAACTATGGAAAAAAGGGATATAAGCAGCCTTGATAGAGGGATTTGAGGAAGTAAAGTTTACTCAAAGAAAGCTGTTTTCACTGCTGGAATCCTTCGGTCCTTCTCACTGGTTTATATTGGGAGGGGGAGTTATTTATTTATTTGAGAGAGAGAAAGAGAGAGAGAAAGAGAGAGAGAGAAAGAGAGAGAGAGAGAGAGAGAGAGAGAGAGCCACTGCAAACCAACTCCAGTCACATGTGCCACCTTGTGCATCTGGCTTTATATGGCTACTGGGGAATCAAACTCAGGTCCTTCTGCTTTGTAGGCAAATGTCTTAACTGCGAAGCCATCTCTACAGCCCCTGATGTTTTTCTTGTTTTTATTCACATGCTCTTCGTGTGTGTGCAAAATAATAACTTCACAATTTTTATCATTTAGAAAAAATTCTTTTAGAGATACAGGAGGAAACAGTGAGAGAGACAGAGGCCAAAATTTTTCTTTGCAGCCCTAACTCCACAAGGTTTGGCCCAAGCCAGATGATAAATATTTGAAGGAATGCATTTGGAAAAGGAAAACTTTAAATGCTAACATTAGCCATGGGGGAATCCTGTTAACTTACAAGTCTTACTGGACTTAATGCCTGATTTGCCATGATGAGATTTGGTCAGCTCCAAAAGCCAGCTAGGAACCTTAGTTCCAGTCAACTTCTGGAAGATTAAATCTGGCTGGAAAGTTGCATTTAAGAATTCTCTGTAAAACACAGCTTTTCTACAGTCATAAGTTAACGTTTATGGAACCATAGATGTTCTGGTGTCAAAAGTAAGCACTTACTGTTCTGTAAAGAAATGCTGTTTTTAAAAATCACAGAAATACCACGTTTAATATTTTAGACCAACTTCATTGATTAGCTCTATGCAATAAATGTGTAATGATGAACCGACAGGTTTCTGAAGATAGAGTGGCAGAATAAGTCCACTAAGACTTTAAGATCACAAATTTAGATCCTAGCCTTAAAAAGTTAATGACGATCACACCTCTTCACTCAATCTCTGAAAAAAAGAGTGTAAAAGGGAAAAGCATCGTAAGAATTAAATTGCCTTGAAGTGCAGCATTTTTAGACTAATAGCCAGGATAAAGCTGACAGACAAAACACTTGACCTGTGAAATATTTCTTGCTCACTCTTAATGATTCTCTTCAACTCAGGAGTTTGTCATAATCACTCCTTCTTATTGATGTGATGGTAAATTAATCCTTGCACTCTGAGTAAAAATGAATGCACCTGAATACACCCTTAAAGTCATGTCCTGAAAATCAATTTTTCTTGACCAAAGATAACTCAGTCTTTAATAATTTAGATTCTCCAGTGTAAAGTTTTAATCAAGACAAAAAATATTTTTTCATATCACTTTTGGGGTTTGGGGATGTGGCTCAGCAATTGGGAGCACTTAGTAAGAAAATATGGGGGCCAAGAGGGCTGGAGACCAAGGCAGTATGACTTCAATTCCCTAGGACCCCCCAAAACAGCTGGGTATGGTCCCATTACTATAGGGAGCAGAGACCTGAGAATCACTGGGCTCATGAAAAGTGCAGCTCCAGGTTCCAAGACAGACTCTGTCTCAAGAAAATACAGGGATGAGAAAAGGGCATCCAATGTTCTCTGGTCTCCACATGAATATGTACATGGTGTGCACATCTTCACACACACACACACACACACACACACACACACACACACACACATGCATATACCACACTCACCCTACAAAAAGAACAAACTGCATGATAAAGTTTGGTCCATGTACCGTTCCAGACTTTCCTCAATTTACATAGAGACCACCATGTATTCCCTGCTAAGGATGGATAGATAGGTAATTGAGGGTGGAGTGGTAGAAGGAAATGGATGGGGAGTGGGAATAAGGTGATATGGTTATTATTCAATAACTTAAAGTTGGATGTTGTGGTACCTGCCTATAATACCAACATTTGGGAAGTAGAATCAGGAGTTCAAAGCCATCCTCAACTAAATAGCAAGTTTGAGTCTAGCTTGGACTACATTAGACTCCCTCTCAAAAGAATAAAAAGCGAGATAGTATAACCTGATAAACATCTTCTTCCAACAAACCATGACTGGGAGATGTAGCTCTCAGGTGGTAGAAGTCTTGTCTAACATGCTCAAGACCCTGGGTTCATTTCTCAAAATGACATAAACCAGACATGGTAGCACATACCTGTCATCTCTGCACTCAGGAGGTGGAGGTAGGAGGAACAAAAGTTCAAGGTCTTCCTCTCAACAACATAGTAAATTCAAGACCAGCCTGGGACATACAGATGTTTAAGGATCTGTAGTCACTGCACTGGTCTCTTAAAATGGTAAAGTCTTCCTTATCAGTTCCTATATCCTGGTAGAAAATATGAGCTCTGAAAACACAATGTCCAAGTTCAATCCTGGTTATTCCGTTCATTTGTTCATTTCTTTGCATTGCTGTTCTTCAGTTTCCTTATCTACAAACACAGCAATACCACCATGTCATTAAGTTATAAAGTACTTTATTCCAAAAGTACTTAGACATGCTAGTTATGCTATATTTATACATACTAAAGAATACACTTAGAAAAAAAGTGATGGTTTCTAGAATGTTAGAGATCATGAAAATAGCTAACAACCTACTTTTACTGTTTTGCTAAACTTAGACACTGCCCTCTAACCTTTAAATGTGTTAATTCATTTGATCTTTACAAGATTCCTATTTTATAGGAACTATCATTTTCCCCATTGTTAGAGAGAAGGAACTAAGACTCAGAAAGTCACAGACAGTAACAAAGCAGCCAAACTGAGAGTCAAGGCCAGGACAATTTTTACTAGAGATGGGGACTTAAACACTCTATACTCGGAATGAGCCTTATTTCCAACAAAATATAGGTGAGAAGATCTTTGGAAATTTTCCCTCCATCTGATTTTGTTTTGTTTTGTTTTGTTATCCTCACATTTTATTCAAAGTAAACTTATATTTGCAACTGTATTTCAAACAGTAACAAATAATATGCACCTAAAATATCCCCCCCAAACCCATGAATTAATAGTGGAGCTAAATCAGTGATCAATCACAATCCTGTGCTTTTTCAATGCTAAAAACATTTTTAATATTTGAGATTAATGGTATGTCAGTTCATTTATTATTAAAAATGTCAATTCATTCAGTTACATGGGCTGATTTTTAAAAAAGCAACACTGGCTTTACTTAATTTTTGTTGTAGAATGTAACTAGGCTTCAAAGCATATAAAAGTTAAAGAATTATTAAAACATGAAGTATAATCTATAGTTGGTGTCAGCTGCAGATGATCCTTCATAAAGCTATTTTTCATTGTTCAAACTACAATCATTATTTGTCAAAATATTGCAATTCGTATACCGAGTTTTATTTATTGTTGTTATTATAATCATCATCATCATCATGATTACCTTTTGGGGTTTTTTTTTGAGACAGGATCTCACTATAGCCCAGGCTGACCTCAAACTTATTCTGTTGCCCAGGCTAGTCTCAAACTCAAGAATCCACCTACTTCAGCCTCACAAGTACTGGGATTACAGGCATTAGCCAACACGCCCAGCTCTTATCTTGTCAAGTTCTAGTTTGACTTTGTTGTGTTCCAAGTTTCTCAAGTAACAGCAATATATTGAGCATTTATTAGGTATCGGATACAAATAACTATAACCTAATTTATTCAACAGATCTTTTTAACTCATGACACATGTGAAGAAACTGGACTTTAGAATAAGTATTATGCCCAAAACCACAAAACTCTATTCACCATAAAACACAGTGTGTTTTCAAGGAGCTGATAAGTCCTATACCATCATTAGCCATGACGTTCATATGACATTAGAATCACATGGTCATATAAAAATAGAACCATTTTTGAACATTCAGAATAAAATTATGAAAGAATAGATATATTGGTAGGTATTTGTACTTTTTGAGACAAGGTCTCATGTAGCCCAGGCTGTTCTCAAACTCCTTACTTAGTCAAGGATGACCTTGAACTCCTTGTTTTCCTGCCTTTAGCCCCCAAGTACTGGAATTACATGTGTTCACCACTATGGCTTACGATTGGAAGATTTTTAATATAACTTCAATCATAAATCAGTAAATCAACACTAGAAATTATTATTTCTATGTTAACTTCTCTGATTTGATCATTACATGTTATCAAATTAGCACACAATATTTCAAATATATATTTAGTACATATAGATAAGCCATCAAATAGAAGAAAAAAGTGTAAGTTTATAGATGACATGACCACAAAATTAATAAGTTTTATGCAATACATTAAAAAA
>PVHP010025514.1:9386-25598 GCA_004024765.1 Zapus hudsonius | reverse complement strand
AAAAAAAAAAAAAAAAAAAAAAAAAAAAAAAAAAAGCGATGAAACTATTGTCTTTGGCAACTAAAGAAGTCAGTTAAACAACTGTCATAGTTACAGTCTCCAATCATGTCTCTGAGGGTAGCTTTGAGGCTTTCTTTTGAAAAGTAAAACATCATAAGCCCAGATAGACTTTTGTCCACTTATATTTGCATATGTGCTTTATTCCTTCATCAGTGTCCCATTTTCCTAATTGACAAGCATTTCCCTCAAGAATCAGAGTTCCATTCTAAGTTCAAAAGGCTACAAGGTTCAAGAGAGCTTTACCAAGAGTATCAAGAAACTCAACTCTAGATGTGATTAGAAATAATCCTTCAACATGGACATGGCTAAGGATAATCAGCCTATTCCACTGACAAATGGGTGTGCTTGTCTTTCTCCCTTCTCATAGAATTCAAGTTCAGCAACGTCAAATCAGCAGAGCCAAGATGTTTTTTTTCCAACTACATCAGACCACTAAAGGATAGAATACATTGTATTAGATTAATTCAGAAAAAGTATATAAATACCATTTGGTATTAAATTCAACCACTTACCAAAAGCTGAAAAATATAGAATTCACATAAAAATAGCATTTAAAAAGAAATATTTCGCCTGCAAAAGCTCATGTTTTTGGACATCATTACAAGCCGGTCTCATTCTCGCTTTTATATATGTGTGCATTATTCTGTTATTAACTCTTTAATGAACTGCTTCTTAAATTCCTTTGCTACTTTACCATACAAGCCATTTCTGACTTGTGCTTTGTAGGGTTATAATATATACACTAATACAACATATAAAATAAAAAAGAATGACAATTATGTGCTTGCAAATAGCCTACTAGTTAAAATAGTGACAAACCTAATGGAAAATTACTTGACTGAGGTGTTTTTGTTCAGAAAATATAAAATATTCAACTGACTTTAAGTAATAATATAATTTTTCATATGTAGATATTATATTTGTAAAACAAAGAATTTTTCCCTTTTCTTTGTCCAATAGAGTGTATAGTGCAAACATAGTGACATAGAACATGAATCCCCAAGGACAGAGATGAAGAGCAGACAGTAGCAGGAGTCTGGTGACTTGGTTCTAGTTCCCATAAATTAAATACCTTGTGTATTAAGTTTCAGAAATCATTGGGAGGAAGGATGTAAAGAAATACAAAACTAGATGACCATTGAAAGCACACCAAATGGAAAGCAATATTACCATCATCATAATAATATTAGTAGCCAGCACAACACTTACACCAGCTCAAGGAAAGCAGGTATTCTTATCCCCTGGGGGCATTTCATGGAATGTAGGTACTTTTACAATGGTTCCTACGTGAATGTTATAGGCACTTGTACATTGAAGGGTAAGTAGACAAGAAGGTACACATAAATAAAGAGGTCAACATTAGCTTCAAAAGAAATATAAAATTGATAAAGAAACCCATACATGCTCAATTACATGAGAAATTAGAATTATAAAATCTAACTGGCTAGTCACTGTATACTCTTGTATTCCCTGAATCCAAGCGCTCTTCTTAATTCTGGACCAGTGACTTGGATTCTACATAGTGCAATCTATCTTCATTTTTGCTTCTTGTTATGGCCAACAAACGCAGCAAAGACCATTCTTACTTTCTCTGTGCCAAGTCATTCAGACTCAGGGATCTAGCTGCCATGGATGCATATCTTCTAATGCTACTTTAAAATTGCTACCTTAACCTAGGTCTCTTGATAAAATGTTGAAATGGACATTCATCAGACTCTTTAAAGAAAGGTCTAAAGAAAACTTTTTTTTCACACTGAAAATACTTCTTGGTGTAAGTTTTCTAAATTTTAGGCTTTTGGCCAACAGAATGGAATAATTTGCAAAACTTTGCATCCTAATCCACAGTATTACCAAATATTTTCTATTGTCCTTTGAGGAGCTACCTACTCTATTCTCCTTTGCAACTCAATTCACAAAGTATTGAAGCAGAGGACCCTGACCTAACTGATCTGAAAATTTTTGCATTCTTTTCATTTTCAAATCTACAGTAAAAGCAATAAGATCAGTATGCTATTTCAGAGATATCTGTTTAATCAAAGCAAATCAAACTTTTTAATGTGATTAGTATCGTCACAAACTCAGGGGGTACAATGTGAAAGACCTTACATGCTTGGAAATCAATGGCATGCACCCTTAATGACAGATGTAAGTCCAGCCCACCCAGATTTTTAGGCAGTATGAATAAACCGAACACATCTTAGTTCAGAATTCCTGGATCCATTTCCATCTTTGCCTTCTCCTGCCCAGGCAAAAAGACAATGCTCTTCAGCATCAATGTATTAGTATTTTCCTAAGGGGGAGTATGACTTCCTGTATGCCTTTGGGAAATATAGCTGAGGTAAGCAGAGGGATTAGGAATGGAATATACAATTAAGGCATGGAGTGAAACTATATTTATAGGTCATTTAAAAACAAATAAATTTTCACATATAGAATATTTGCTATCTTATGTGGCCTTGAATATTTAGGGGTGAATTTGACAACATTTATCAGGTTTTTGCATCTTATCTTTATAAAAAGTAACTAGATGACACGAATTCACTAATGCAAATTTGAAACATGGTATATATCTACTTCATTTGACCAGAAGTATCCTAATGACATAATGAAAAATTGAAGGATTAGCAGATGTCAGATATATGGTAATTTATGTTTAAAATGGAAGTTTACAATAATTGTGAGTAAATGTATCAGCTGATGCATATACATTGAAAAATATGCAGAAGACTGATCAATGATTCACATTTATGCATATTTCTCTAGTATTTTAGTTAAATTATACTTCTTAAAATGAATTTTAAATCTTTCAAATATATAAAAGGATCCACTAGTTAATTATAAAATCTGGTATATTTATATATGTCTGGTTACATTTATTCAGACACTGGAATCATATCTCTATTTCAGTACTGAGATTAACCAAAATTATACAGACTAGAATGTTGTAGTATGACCACTCAACTCGCCTCTGGTCATTATTCAATTAACCAATCAAGGGTGCAATTAGAATTTTAAAAATGGCAATTAGCTCTCACAATCTTTCCGCCCCCTCTTCCGCTCAGTTCCCTGAGTCGTGGTGGATGAATATTAAGGCTGCTTTAATGTTGTGAGCTTAGGGATCTTTGTGTCAAAAATCATTGGTTTCTGTCTCACTGGCTTATCCTGTGTTGATTGATTGGCTGTGGCTGTGGGACCCTTGTTCATCCCATCATTCTCTGAGGGGTTCCATATGGATCCTCCACGATATGACTGTGATAGCTCCTCTCTTGCCAGGATCTCAGTTACCGGCCTACAGTCGGTTGGTAGGGTTAGAATTAGCAACCAAGATATTTTTAGTGCATAGAAATATTACAGCCTTGACTAAATTTTTTAGAAAAGACAGGTGAGGGAGGTTACAGAATCTTCAAGATAATCTACTAAATTCATATGAAAAGCAGAAATGTTATATGGTTTGGGATCATGTGGAAAGAGAGGTGGAATTTTTTTAATTCAACATATGAAAGGCAACATCAGAATATGAGGTATAAACCTAGAAATATAATGTTTTGTGCTATCTTTAGAAAACTGATAATTTTCATGGTTACCAATAATGCTGTTATATTTAAGGAAATAAAGTGAAATAAGAGCTAATTCTTAATGTAAAAATGTCTTTTAGTAAAGAATGCCCTAAATTATTAATCAGAGTTTTGAATTTAAATTGCTGAGCATTTGCATTTTTTCAGATATGGCACCAGACTTGAGCTCTGAAGGAAGAATAATGGGTCTGGAATTATGAAACTAGTGGACTTTGACTGCATTGTGTTCCATTGTCACTTGTAGGGCACTCTGCTTACTGAGCTTGCTTTCAGAAACACCTCTTTCTTAGGATATTGTACCTCTCAAAGAATGATCAGGCAGAATAAATGTGATTTTATGTTAATTTATTCTATTTTACCACCTCATTTCACCAAGTAAAATTTTAGAACAAATATGTTCTCAGAACTGACTTGGCTAAAAATCAAAACTTTACTTGATATTCCTCTAAAGATTTATCCTTTTTTTTCTCTAATGGAATCAAATTTTCATAATTATTACAGGTGGTGGACATCCGGTTTTCTTCTGCAGGGGTTACAAGCCTCTGTTACATGACATGACAAATATTTAATTTAAAATGTGTCCTATGATATGTCCATGTTCTGAATCATTATAGAAAGCTAGCTAGATGTTGTTTCTCCCCCAGTGGTGCTGTCAGCCACCAGAGAAGCTGGTCAGAAGCTGCAGCTATAGGCCGCTGCTCTGTTATCTCAGGGAGGTTCCACAGAGCTGGGGGTGGACAACAGGATGTTCTTGGGACACAGACATGAGCAGATGTGTATCGTGTATCCATGTGTCATTTATTGAATGGGGGGAACTTACACTTATAGGGAAAAGAAGCCAGGAGGATGAGGGGCAGGAGAGGACAAGGGGTCAGTCAGTGTGGTGAGTGCGCATCCCGCAGGTGGATAGGTGAGTGCAGACAACCTGTGAATAACTAATTTGTATAATTTGGGGGGGGGTGAGCAGCAGGAAATATGTGATTCTAGCCACAGCCAATGGGGATGGTTATAGAAAAATTTGTCACCTGGGTCTTATACCCATCTTCAGTCATGCTGAGGTGAGAAGGCTGAGTTCCTGCTTAGGGAGCAGGAGTTTTAGAGCTAAGAGTGGAGATAGGGAAATGCCTACCAGTGTTGCTGGGGTTTCAAACCTTATTCCTCAACACTCTTAACCCTTTCTTATCCTCCATGTCCCATTTAACAATACCAACAAGCAGTACCCAACAGATAGATATCTGAATCATGATAATTTTTTAAGTAATTTAATGTTTTAGCACAGTTGTATTATCACTTTTATATTACTGTCCTGTTTTTTGATGATCTTGAAATGTTGAGCTCCATTATTTTTGTAATAGTATTTTTCACATAAAGTATAGGAAAAATAGTACAAAATTACATCAGTTAATGAAGATTTACTTGTTGTTGTCTAGATAATTACCAGAGCCACCAAGAAAGTTGAGCAGACTGAATAAAGATTCAATATACATTTAAAAGTACTTAAAGACTGTAATGAAAATAGTGTGTTGGACTTTCATGCCAAGCAAAGATGTATAGCCTTTTCCTGAATAAAGGAATGATAATCCAATCATTCCTGGAAAGGAATAAAATATAGTTAGAAATATCCTTTAAGAAGAGTAATTTATTCTTGGGTGAATTGTGGCTCCTTGGGTAGTGTGGAAGGAGGAGTTGAGATTATAGCATATTAAATAGAAGAATAAATCATTAAAGAGCTTGATTCTACTGTCTACACAAAATACCATATATATATATATATATATATATATCTGAAATTTAAATGAAAGTAATCAATTGTCTCTTTCACATTTTTCCCTATTCAACTTTTACTAGACTATAAACTTCTTTTCAAAGGGATATTACCTTTTTATATTTCCATTTCTAACAGGACAAAACCTTGAAAAGAATAAATGCCTATAAAATACTTGTATTGTGAACTGAGGAAGGATTATAAAAATGTCAGAAAATTTGAAAATAAATGAATATAAAGGGGGAAATACTGTAAATAATTCCAAATACCAAATTTAATATCAAATGAAACAAAAATAGACTCAGGTTACCCTTTGAACATTTTATGAATTCATGTTTCTTAATATTTTATTATATGTTGATTTTCATACTTAAGTATTTTGGTAAATGTCAGATACACACATGTGTGCAACATCTATGTGGTTGTTAGTGACAAGTGTGGATTAGACAGAGCTCTCTACAGAGAACTCTGAATCAGAGCTTTCTTTCTCAGATCACATTGCAGGATAGCTTGTCTGAATGCCAGTGAAAGTGCTGTAGTAAAGCAGCCAGGAATGTCACAACTCTCACAAAAAGCAGTAGTTAATAAACTAGCCTAAGAAGAGACAATAGGTAACACAAAATTACTTGGGAAGGAGCTTCATACTTTGCTACCCAATCATCATATATAGTGAGAACTGGAATACTTCCTAATGGGAGAGAACAGAAAACCAAGAAAGGAGCACTTGTGCAGTGGAGGAGCCAAAGGCTGGGGGAGACAATCAACAGCTTTTAAAATGGGCCAAATATTCCACTAAGTGAGGGGGAGCCCTTAACTGGAACTGGGGACTTAGGGAGATATGAACTGGGAGCTAGACTCTGGGGCCTCCAACGAGAGATGCACTATGTGGCGATTGAAGGAGAGGCTAGTAAAACTAGAATCTAGCTAATTCGGAAATGTGTATCTTAATTAACCTATACTGATCTCACTCTCTGATGGAGATTCTGTTTGTATCTTTCAGTAAGCATCGAGAGAGCTGTGGCTCATCCAATCCTACCAAAGAACCGCAGGCCGATAGCTGACATCCTGGAAAGAGATGAGCCACCCCAGACCTACCATGGAAGATCCATATGGAACCCCATAGATAATGATGGGATGAGCAAGTGACCCATAGTCACAGCCAATCAGGCAACACAGGATAGGCCAGTAAGACAGACACCAATGATTTTCAACACAACCTAAAGCATAAGTACAGAGACCACTAAGTTCTCAACAATAAAGCAGCCTTAATACTCACCCACCATGACTCAAGGAACTGAGTGGAAGAGGGGAAGGAAAGATTGTTAGAGCCTTGGTGGGGGAGAATATCCAGAGACATGGCCCCCCTCGGTAACAACGTACTAGGGCCTTCAGAAGCGGGCTGACTCCTAGGCTATCCACGGTCCCCTGCCCCAAGGACTGATCCTGACTGCCCAGAGAGGAGGATATCCAGCTGATTGGGGATGGAGAAGAAGGGCATTGGGAACTGGGGATCACAATCATTGTTTGCCCATTAAATAATGTAACTCATTATGGACAATTAAAAAAAAACTAAAACAATCTGGATCCCCCACTGAGAACTGAAGAAGGCTAATTTAATTCACTCCTTAAGGCTGAAAACTATGATATTTGTGTGTGTGTGTGTGTGTGTGTGTGTGTGTGTGTGTCTGTAAAAGGAAGGTGGGGGGAGTTACTCTGACATTATATGGCTTTGAAAGTCTATCACTAAACACCTGAAATCTCTCAGCAAGTAAAGAACAATTAGTCTGGCTGCTTGTCCTTAATGTCATGCAGGTCAAGCTTAATGAGAAGGTCTGAATAAATCATATTTCATTGTGCCTCTGGCATTAGGAAGGTTGGTTCTATCCTGTCTCAGTGTCCTTCTTGGAGTTGGGTAAATTGGGGAAATCTTTTTTTTTAAATATTTTATTTATTCATTTTCAAGTAGAGATAGAGAGAGAGAGAGAGAGAGAGAGAGAGAGAGAGAGAGAGAGAGAGAGAGAGAGAGAGAGAGAGCTCATCAGGGCTACCACCTTGTGGGTCTGGCTTATGTGGGGCCTGGGGAATTGAACCAGGGGCCTTTGGCACAAGAAGCAACTGCCTTAACCACTGAGCCATCTCTCCAGCCCAAATTGGGGAAATCTTGAAGGGATTTTCTCTGGTAGCACCCAAAGACTTTTGATTGAGAAATCCCTCTCTGGTCCTATCCTTCCAATGTAAACACTTTGTCATATAAGATGGAGTGAAAGTCTCAGATCATCTGACTGTTTCTAAATGACCTAAAATGACTTTTTGAAAGGCTAACCCAGTGAGAGCCATATTCCAGCTCCGTGAGTGAATTTCACCTCCTACTGCCTGAACAAAAGACAGGAACCTCACTTTCTCTTATCTCAATAGCATCCTCACTTGTTTCCCATACACATCCTGATGCTGGCTCTGCCCTCCAGCCCACAGGCCTCTCCCTTTAACCTGCCTGCTTTCACTGGTTCCCTAGTGACCCCAACTTTCTGCCCATACCTCTTGTCTGTATATCACCTCTTGTTCATAAAATGAGGATGTTTTCCTCTCAAGGATACAAAGTTATTGTTCAGCATGCAATGACAGGAAGGTACTCTTTCTAGAGCACAGAATCTAAGGGATTTTAATGAATGGCATATTTCCTCAGGCACTGCTATAGACATGCCCAAGGTTGCTCCCTACTAGCTATTCACCTTGCTTTCATGCTTCTTTACTTATTTCTCTGTCCCTTTGCTTTGTGTGTTTCAAAATCAAACTGTTCCTTCCCCACCACACCCCTCAATGTGCACATGTCTTTCTTAGGTTGTTGTCTTCTCTAATTGGGTACTGTAACTTTTCATTCCCTCACAAAGGTCGGTCTCTTAGGAATACTACATTCATTAACTAACCTCCCATTACCCTCTCTTGGCTTTCCTTCACTCTCCCATTAAAACCCTTCATCTTCCTAAATATCCCCCTTTCTCTTTTAATGCTAAAGCATTCAATAGCTACCAATGATTTCTGCTCATAGTCCTTTTCTTTTGATTATTTCTAATTGTTATTTTTCACCAAAAATGTAGTAATACTTTTCAAAGGTTAATTTTGAAATTTTTCTCCTTATCTAAAAATACAAGTATACTAATTTGCTGGTACATATTTTAGTTATATTTTCTGTCACATGTCCCCTAGAAATTGTATTGATAGAGGCCATCACTTGGAGTAACGATCCATGTAATGTAGATTAAAATCAAATTTAGAAATAAACTTCATATAATGTAGAGTGAAAATATTTGAGTGTTCTTAAGCTATTAGCGATATGAAGAGTGTTCTCATGTCAATTTATCAGAAAAATAAAATTTCATTCATTTCTTATTTGCCTTATGTCAGAAATACCAAATACAATAAATTTAATAGATATATTTTGTACTCCTAATAAACTGTTTGATAAAAACTCAAGCTTTTTTTTAACCCAAGTCATCTAATATATGCTTAATAATATGTTAATTTTCTAGAACACAAATAAAACATACTACTATGCAATTTTGAACTAAAATCTATTTTACTACTTTCTATTATGACTTTTGGTTGACAATTATTTCAAAAAATTAATTTTATTAAAAAAGTGAATATAGGTGTACTTCATGAATGTTACTATAATATTGTCCTGTTTAATGAGAAGAATTTTTGTTTAAATAGAATTGTTGTATGAATACATCATGTGTTGGTACCATCATTCCCCTCCTCCCTGCCCCCCACTCCGCTGAGAGCTCTCCTCATTAGGATTGCTGGTATGCACCATGGGATTGAGGGTTATTGGTTGTGAGAGCAGCAGTCAGTCAATGCATTTGTGTGTGCAGAGGTAGGTGAGGAATGCCACTTGATATTCTGTCTCACCCTTTGGCTGGTACAGTCTTCCCCCTTCCTCTTCCACAAAATACCCTGAGCATTGTTGGGCGTTTTTTATAAGTTTACTGTTGTATTGAGTTCTCAGCAGCTTCTGCTTTGGTAAGTTTTGAGTATCTTCAATGACTATCACCATCACCATGGTGTAGGTTGACAGGCTTTCCATGGAAGCATCACCACGCTCAGATCCCTGAGACACAATGTGTGAGTTTTAAGTCTGTTTTATTGTTGAGATCTTAAGCGTCTCTGGATCTTTGCCCTGGGTTTTGATGGGAATCATTTATGTCTGTCTCAGTTGACCTTTCATGGATTATCAGATTTGCTGTGGTGATTGATCTCCTGTTTGTCTTGTCACTTTCTCATAGGTTTCATTTGGGCCCTGTGTGAAGGCTAGGTGTGGTTTGTCTCCTGTCAGGATGTCAGCCATCATCCAACATCTTGTTGATGGAATTGAGTTGACTTAGCTCTCTGACTGCATTCTGAAAAAAAAAAAAAAAACAGAGACTCCATCTGAGAGTGAGATCAATAGAGATCAAATGAGACAACATTGCTATTTTAGCTAGCTCCTAAGGGTTGTAGTCTGGCTATAGCTCTCTGCTAGTGGGAATTTCCCCTAGGAGCCCAAGTTCTTGGTCCCCATAGGACTTTGCAATGGATCCCAGTTCCAATTAAGGTTTCCTTGTCACTGAGTGGATCTCTTAGCCAATCATTAAACCGTTCATTACCTTCCTTGATTTAGTGCCACTATTGCACAGATGAACATTTCTTGAGTTGCTGGTCTCTTCCATCTAGCACATTATTTCATTAATCCATGCTGATGTCATTTGCCATTTTTGATTTAACTAATGAGCATTTAGTCATTCCTCTATTGAAATGCATAATTGTTTGCTCTTAAGTGTAAATCTATGGTAACACCCTGACCAAGACTTTTTCAGGACATCTGTGTTCATTTCTTTGAATATTCATCTTTAAGATGAATCTATTATTTGGTTATCTACAGTTCTATTTTCATTAGAAATTTCCAGTTATATCATGAAAGTTGTACCTTTTAATAAACCCCAATGTCCCAGTAACACAATGTTCTTAGCAATTTTTATTTCTACCATTTTTGTGTACATAAAATGGTAATCATATTTTAAATTTGATTTCATACTTAACAGGAATTTAACACTAATGATAACCCCTGAACCTGTGAAACATTTCAAAACTGTTTATTGACCATTTCAAAACAATTTTTGAAAACTTATTAATCAGATATTTTAAACTATAGTATAATAAATACTTTTCATTTTGGCCTTTTAAGTACTCAATTTTGAACAATTTTATAAGTTGTAGATGACAACATACATATTTGAGATATCTACATCAAATTTGCTCAGTAAATTTCTTGCATATCAAGTCTATCTTGAATTGTCCAATATGTTCAGTCATGTGTGATCAAAACATACTTTGTTACAGAGCAACATGGCTCATTGTGTAATTCCTTCCCCTACAAAGCAAAACTATGAGTATCCTGAGTTTAGCACTGGCTAGAGTTACATAACAACTTCAGGTCACTCTGAGCTCTACAAGACCCTAACTCAAAAAGGGCTGTGGATTTAGCTCAGTGGTAGAGTACCTATATAATGCATGTGTTGTTCTGGGATTTATCTTCAATACTGTAAGAAAAGAGAACAAAAAAAAAAACTTCCTTCTCCCAAAGACAATGAAGATTTAATTTGTTTCCATAAAAGTATCCAATATTCTACTGCTTTGAAAATTAAAATTCTCTTATTCAGAGTTTTGCCATATTTCATCATATGATCATAGATATGTTTTCTTAGTCTCTATACCAATAGCACATTAAACATTGTTATAATATTTCATATTATTATTTAAAATATTTTTAATTTTATGTGAAAGAGAAGAGAGAAAGAGAGAGAGAGAGAGAGAGAATGAACACACTAAAGCCTGTTGCTGCTAAAAACTAATGCCACTTTGTGTGTGGCTTTATGTGGGTCTAGGAAATGGAGTGGGGGATGGGTTTCTGGCAGGGTTTACCAGAAATTGCCTTCATCCTGTGAACTATCTTCCATGCTCACTGTTTTTATGCAGCATTTTCTTGCATATTATAAATTTTTGCTTTTCACTTTTCTTTTTTTTATTTAAAAAAACCTTCCCTCCAAAATATTCCTACAATGATTTAATTAGGAATTACATCTTTTATAATTTTGAGTGGTATGTATCCAACACAAAAATGGTAAAGTGAAATAAAATTTATCCCTGTTATTTTTGGAAATTATCCAAAAATATTTTATTCTAAAGTTGAAAAATATAATTTTTCATCGATGTATGGCATTTTTCATGTTCCTTAATTTTTAATTTTTCAACTTTCTGAAAATTTTACCCTTAATGACTGGTATCTTCAAATTTTGTCACCATCAATTTAATGGTCAAATAAGCACGTGAAAAATGTCTCTGCAAAACAGATTCTGTGTGGAAAGCTTTATTTGGTCTCACAGTTTCACAGAGTCCAGTCCCTGGCCACTGAATTTTGATTCTGAACTATGGTTAGGCAGAAAAACACAATAGTGTGTTTTAGAAGAGAAAAGTAGCTCAACTCCTATATAATATTCAGGTGTTCCAGAAGAAAGAGAAGAGTGGAATGAAGGGATGGATACTATTCACATATACATACATTCATTCATGCATGCAAACATACAGAGAGTGAGAGAGAAAGTGAGAAGAAAGACGAAATATCCTTCAAACTGTTTCCTTACTCACCCACTTGCTCCAATTCTACCAACAAGACCAGAACTGACACCCTGGCAGGAGATGAACCACCCATAGCACATCAGCTAGAGCCCAGGTGAAACACAGAGGAAGTGGTGAGATGAGCAAGAGTGCTGCTCCCACAGAGAGCCCCACAACCAGAGTCAGAGTGATGGAGACAGGGACACTCAGAATGTTCCAAAGCAGAAATCTCCAGATGCTTCTAAGAGTTTAAGCTAAAGCAGACTTATAACTCACCACCATGGTTCAGGGAACTTTTCAGAAGAGAAGGGAAAACAACTGGAAGAGTCATGCTGGGTGGAATATACAGAGGCACTGCCCCCCCCCCCAATTGTCGACTGCTTGCACAACTCATAACCTTCTATTCCACAGGGCATTCCAGAAATCCCACTGAGGAGGGACCTCAGTGGAATGGGAGAAGGGGGGAGGGAAATGGTGGTATCAACATATACATTATTCATACGATGCTTCTACTCATTAAAAGATAAATAAGTAAATAAATGTCCCTATCGGCCCTCTTACTCCAAGTAGACTCACCTCCTGAAATCCCATTCATTTATAAACTTACTGATGAATTAATGCAGTAGTGAAGTTAGTATCCTGAAAATAAAGCAACTCTCAATTTCTCCATCAACTGTGAAGCAAATCTTCCTCACATGGCATTTTGAAGGACACCACTTAAGAGCATGTAAGGTCATTGCAGAACGATGCACAGTAGCTCATGTTGTCCTTGTGAGTGGTAAAGACCATCCACTTATGATCCACTTACCCTTTACTAGTTGATGCATTAAGACAACTATAACAAAATGAAAAAAAAATATTGAACATAATATTGTAATTATTCTAATCATACACACACATGCATGTGTGTGTGTATTGATTTTTTTTTTTGAGGTAGGGTCTCGATCTGGCCCAGGCTGACCTGGAATTCACTATATAGTCTCAGGCTGGCCTTGAATTTAAGACTATTCTCCTACCTCTGCCTCCGTCTCCTGAGTGCAGGGACTAAAGAAAGGTGTGCTCTACACACTCAACTTTTTTACACATATTTTTGAAACATTACTTTGATGAAAATAGTCCTGTCTCCTCAACACGAACTAGGTCAAGCATATACATATGCATCAGAATCTATTTAGATGATTTTCCTTGTATATATTGCATACATCCTCTCTCTCTCTCTTCCTCCCTCACTTCCTCTCCTCTCCTTTTCTCTCTATTTCTCCCTCCCTCCACTTCCTCTCACTCTCATTTTCTCTCTCCTTGGCCTAAAATTAATGAATATTTTCATGGTTTTGAATTTAATCATTGAAGCTCTATTGAAAGAGTATATTACTGCGGGGCATGGTGGCACACGCGTTTAATCTCAGCACTCGGGAGGCAGAGGTAGGAGGATTGCCGTGAGTTCAAGGCCACCTTGAGACTACATAGTGAATTCCAGGTCAGCCTGGACTAGAGCGAGATCCTACCTCGAAAAACCAAAGAGAGAGAGAGAGAGAGAGAGAGAGAGAGAGAGAGAGAGAGAGAGAGAGAGAGAGAGAGAGAGAATATTACTTTACCGACAGAGATAAACTGGCATTGCCAGTAATTATACATACTGTGGGTCATAATATTTTTCTTTCAAAGCTTGACTCATTTCTTAACTGTGATATCTTGGCCAAATTCCTGAACATTTCTGTGTCTGATTTTTCTTTCCTTAAATTATACCAGGAAGATGTGTGAATCCTTTAAATTACATAATTAACAGAGTCACTTGAAGTTTGATTGTTAAATGTTAAAATAACACCTCTTATGAAATAAGCACTATGTAACTGATGAGAATTATAGGATAGCATCCTCTGCATTACTATTTATTCTAAATAATGTAACATAAAACTGAGAAAGCATTTCCCATTATCTGCTGTATGCCTAAGTCTGAACAGCTCTTCAAGAGTACATAGGCATTACATGATGCTTCTAAAATTCCCATTTTAGCTGCAAATTCACATGATTATTCACAAACAAAACGTGTGGCATTTTCAGTCTAGGTTTTCTTAGTGAAAATATTCTGTGAAATAAAATGCAAGTGCCAAGAGTCACAAATTCTCAATGTGATCCCATCTACTTAAAAAGTGGAGCTCATTCATTATAAGCTCATGGAGAGACCCAGAGCCACACAAATGACAAAGGAGGATATTATGTGCTTCCACTTTCCAGAAGCTTTGGGGGTAAATAGGCCACAATTCTGATTCATAAGAGAAATTTCAAGAGAACAATATTTGACGACAGAAAATACGTCAAAAGCTTTCTTGCACTGACAGCACCTCATTCAGAATATTAACAGTCCATGGTGTAGTAATTTTTGAATGTAACATAGGTGGTTGTTAGTCAACCTAGGATTTAGTGCCCATTAAAGGCTATAGATTAATGACTCTGAAATGTCTTTTTATCTGCATATTCATAGAGGAGGCAATGAAGCTAATGGTTCCCATCTATTCCCTATAATACCCCTTGTGTACAAGTGTCCCTGAGTGCTTTAAGCACTACATTACACCCTATTTTCTTGATATACTGAGGCTTAAAAAAATAACAAACTTGATTTACTTTTCTTGGTTATTACTTTGAATATCAGATATAAAACTCACTAGAAAGCTATTACTATAAACAATAGCTATTATTATTAAAAATATTTCCAGCAGTATTTTTAAAATATTTATAAATTCCAGTTATTAAGTACATTAATGATATTCTTCTTTGGAAATATATTTTATTTTCCTGAATGAATTTTTTCAGTTGTGATTTGCACACATATGCATATATATATGCATATTCATCAACAGATTCAATGACCCAAATTAAGGTATAAACTATAGAACACACTACCTTGCTGATATACTAAAGTTTGTAAAGGTTTGAATTGAATAACTGATCAATTATATCATTTAGTTTTATAGGGGCATAATTTAAAATGTTATCTTAGACAAACCATGTTATGATAACTAAAAAATCAATATGGGTTTGTTCACAAATTGCCTAAATTTCATATAAAATTGTGTTATTCTATAAGTAATAACTGTGTTAAAACTTGTGTATTGTGTATGGATTGGGATAAAGATGAAGTACATGGACATATTAAAAAATGAAAAATAGGGCCTGGAGATGTTGCTCAGTGATTTAGGCACTTGCCTGAAAAGCCTAAAGACCCGTGTTTGATTCCCCAGTACCCATATAAAGCCAGAAGCACAAAGTGGCAAATGCATCTGGAGTTCTTTGCAGTGGCTGGAAGCCCTGGCATGCCCATTCAATGTCTCTCTTCTCACTATACCTTCTTACAAATAAGTAATTAATTAATTGAAATAAAAAATTAATTAATCCAAACAACATTCTAAGACTATATATTTACATATTACTTAGACTCATAATCACAGTCATAATCTATATGTATATATACCTCTCAAGTAAATATAAATAAATATGAATGTCAGGGAACATTATCTATTCACAATTAACAATAAAATTTTAAGGAATTAAAATAATCTGCTGGTAGTATACTTACAAACCTTTTCTGTTGAGTCTCTAATACTGTATATTCCAAAATAACTCATCTTAAATTCTACACTGTTTATGTGATACTAATTTTGGATGTAATATTGGAATGGTGCATATACATATATAACAACTATTTAATCTATTTTTATAAAGAGAATTGCAAGAAGAGAATGAATTGAATTAAGCATATTTTTTTATTGGTATGCGCATGGGGAGGTGGATTTGGCAAGTGCAATGGCACAGAGGACCTCCTCAAAGCATCTGTCTTCTCGTTCTTTTCTGGCCAGTTCCGGTCTTTGCTATTGCACTGTGTGTGCCCCAGCCGAGCTGGCCAGTGAGCTTCGGGATCCTCCTGGCTCTGCTCCCAGTGATTATAGGCACTTTGGGGTGATTAAAGAATGCCACTCTGAGCCCAGCTTTACAGGAGTGTTTTGGAATCAAACTTGGACTAGAAGGCATGTAAGCAAGTGCTTTTAACCACAGAGTTAACACCACTGATATATATATATATATATATATATATATATATATATATATATATATATATATATATATATATATATATATATATATATATATATATATATATATATATAT
>PVHP010025513.1:7306-25566 GCA_004024765.1 Zapus hudsonius | reverse complement strand
AGAGAGAGAGAGAGAGAGAGAGAGAGAGAGAATGAACATGCCAAGGCATCCAGCCATTGCAAGTGAACTCTAGACGCATGTGCCACTTTGTGCATCTGGCTGTATGTGGGTATTAGAAATTGAACCTGGGTGGTCAGGCTTTGCAGGCAAGTGCCTTAACTGCTGAGCCATCACTCCAGCCTCCCCTTTAAACATTTTATTAATATTTTCCATAATTACAGACAATAAACCATGATCATTCCCTCCCCACACTCACTTTCCCCCTCTGGAATACACTCTCCATCATATCCTCCCCCTCTCAATTAGTCTATTTAAAAAAATATTTTATTTATTCATTTTCAAGCAGAGAGAGAGAGAGAGAGAGAGAGAGAGAGAGAGAGAGAGAGAGAGAGAGCGCACCAGGGCCACCACCTTGTGGGTCTGGCTTATGTGGGTCCTGGGGAATTGAACCCCGGGGCCTTAGGCACTGGAGGCAAGTGCCTTAACCGCTGAGCCATTTCTCCAGCCCAGTCTATTTTGTTTTGATGTCATCTTTTCCTCATATTATGAAGGTCCTATAGGTGGTGTCAGGCACTGTGCCAATAGCTTATTTTTATTTTTGTTTGTTTTGTTTTTCGAGGTAGGGTCTCCCTCTAGTCCAGGCTGACCTGGAATTCACTGTGTAGTCTCAGGGTGGCCTTGAACTCATGGCGATCCTCCTACCTCTGCCTCCTGAGTGCTGGGATTAAAGGCGTGCGCCAGCACTCCCGGCTCCGAATAGCTTTTTTTTAAAAAAGAAAAAAAAAATAGTTGGGTGTGAGACTACATAGTGAATTCCAGGTCAGCCTGGGCTAGAGCGAGACCCTACCTCGAAGAAAAGAAGAAAACCTAGCCACTGAAGATGGCATGATTTGCCAGAGACCCCACAGCAGTCAGCAGCAGACCCAGCAGGTGACCTGGGAGCGCCAGCCCGTGGGTCTGTGATCTTAGCCTGTCACCGCCTGACCACTTGGCAAGAGGCAGCCAGGGAACAGAAACTCCTCTCCTTACTCCCAGTCGGAAGAGAGCTGCCAATTCCTAGTTGCCTTTGCTTCTTCCTACCCGGCCCGGGTCCCTGCCTGCTGCACCGCTCAGGCCCACACATCTGGGAGATAGACACTGTCTTCTCCTTATTTAAGTCTTGGCGCTTGGGGACAAGAGAGGGACTGGGGGGCGGGGTGACCTCTCATTCCAGCTCTTCAAGGACCGGAAGGAGACTCCGCCTTCCATGGCCTTCTGCTTGTGAGCAGAGCCCATTCCTGCTTCCCAGCTGCGTTGAGGAGTTTCCCAGGCCTGGGCCCACGTGGACAGCCGTTTTCATTTCCTCCTGTCGGCCTCCTCCTCTGCTGAGCCCAGGGCCCAGCTAGGGAGGCTTGAGGCTGCTGGGTGGGCAGAGGTGGTGAGTGGGATCACAGGATAGAAGTGCATAGGTGGAGGACAATGGGCGCCTTTACTTCAGACTGACCAGCAGTATGATTGTGGGCGCGTATTTTGTGCCAACCGGTGCTACCCTGAATCTTTACATAATTTCACTTATTCTTCACTGCAAGCTCTAGCTTGCTAGTCTTTTTGTGATCCCCCCCCCCCCAGGACCGAACCCAGGGCTTTGTGCTTGCTAAGCGAGCGCTCATCCACTGAGACAAATCCCCAACCCCAGGCATTGTGATCCACAGTTTACAAACAGGGAAACTGAGGCCCTGAGAGAAGGTAGGGGTTTATCTAAAACCACGTGGAACTGACCGCCCTGCGATTTGCTGAGCTCGCAAATCCCTGCAACGAGGGAATCAGTCCCCTAGAGGCAGGGAGATGGGCGGCCAGGGCCCGAGGGCGGTCGGTGACTCGGTTTCCCCTGGATCGCGCAGGCTGGGCATGCTGTCCTGGGTCGGGACTGGATGGGGGACCCGAGGCCAGGTGCCCATGGGGGAGGAGCGGCCCGAGGGGCGGAGGACTCCGGCCCTCCCTGAACAAAGGCTGGGTCTCCCCACCCCGCCTCCCGGGTCCAGGGAGCATGGCGCGCGCCGGGGCCGCGCTGCTGCCGCTGCTCCTGCAGCTCGGGAGCCTGACGCTGGCCGGTGAGTCGGGGTCCCGTGTCGGGCTCAGCCAGCCCGAGGGTCGCTCGCTCGGGGACCGGGCCGCCTGGGCTGCGCGCCCCTAGGGTGATCTCGGTGCTCCCCGTCGGCGGCGGGCGAGGCCCAGGCTCCAGGAGGGGAAGGGGGGCTCCTGCCGTCCCTGCCCAGGGATCCTGCCGCAGTGGTGGGGCTGCCCCTGGTTTCTGGGAGTCCGAAGTTAATTATTTGTCTTGAGAAAGTGTGTGTGGGGGGGCCCGCTGGCCACCCCCAGGGAGCAGGCAGGAATGGAAGGTCCTCTGCCAGGACAGCATTAGGAAAGGCTAAGCGACCCAAAGACAGTTTCAGGGGAGTAACTAGCCTGTGCCACCTTCAGGAGCACTTCTACCGATCTCAGCAGACAGACTGGCCCTGTTTGGATGCCAGAGGACCCCTGGCTTCTCTGACTCTCTATTGGGCCTGCCTCAGCAGGACTGGAAGGGGTCCCTGGGATGTGGGGCCGTGAGGGTAGGATGAGGGGTCCAGCTTGAGTAGAGGGTTTCAGGTGCTGAGACACCATCCATGGGTGCCCTCCACTGTGGGTAGAAGTTGAGCACTGCCAAGACAGTTGGGGCAAGAGGATGCCCTCCCTGCACAAGGCAAGAGATGGGGACAGGTAGAGAGGTCCAAGTGCTGGTGGTGAAGGGGAGGGAGTGTGGGTTAGAGTCCCTGATGGGGGGTGGGCAGCACTGGCGACAGGTCATGTTGCACTGTGGGAGAGAGGACAGGTCACATGGCACTCACTGTGGGGGAGAGAAGGGCATCAGGATACAGGGAGGCTTTCTCTTCAGCCTCCTCATTCGGGACAGGAGAGGGGAGGAAAGAGTGGGTTGCTGCGTAATTAGGGGAGACCAGAGGCTGGTCTGGGAGGAGTACAGAAGAGGAGCACCCAGCTTAGGTAACTGAGTGGATGAGGTGCTATTAACTAAGCCACAGAGCTCAGGCAAAGCAAGTATGGAAAGAGTCCAGTTGAGTTTTGGATTAGAATTCCTCCTGACTCCTCCCCAGACCTTGTTGGCAGAAGGCAAAGAGTACTATGTGACTTTGCTCCCCTACCTTTCACCAGCCTAGTGCTCTTGTAAAAAAGGGATAAAGACTTTCAAGCATTCTAGAAGCTTCCTTGGCCTCTTGCTCAGTCACCTCCTCCTGGAGACCCTCTACTGCCCGTCCACCCCACTGAATGTCTATGAAAATAGCTCCTGAAGTCAGCCTGCACCACCTCCCTTCCCTCTATCTTTCTGACTCCAGTGAGAACAAGAAGGAAAGAGTGCCTGTCTCCCTCCTCAGGCCTGAACTCAGTGACATTTCTCCTCTACCAGGAAGAACCAGGGACAGGCTGTCTTTACTGCACTGAGATTCTAGAGGCTAGTGGAGGCCCTGCCAACACTTTCCCAAACCCATCAGAAAGTGCAGCTAGCTCCTGCTTTCTGGAACCTAGGTCATTCCATGGGAGGCTCTTGGGTTTCTGCCATAAGCATGGGAAGCAGCAGCGGTGAGGTGGAGAGTGGGGTCGGGGAACAGCTGTCCCTCCTAGAGCAAGGGGTGCCCTTGGTGACTTACACACACACTCACACAAAGGTTCAGAGAGCCCTCCCACATGTATCCAGCACTCTCCCTTGTATTCTGCCTGTGTCAGCTTCTGGGCCTCCCAGCATGACATGTCCCCAGGGTCCCCAGGGCCTTCCCTGACCCACAGAGGATGGGTGATCCTATCACCCCACCCCCATGACTAAGGATCCTTACATAATCAGGGCAGGCTGCAGGGAGGTCCTGGTCTCCATACTGCTCTGTACCCCCAGAGGGTCAATGTCCCCAAGTTCATACCTGACAAGGAGTGAAAGTTGGGTCACTTTGCTACTCAGGACTCTGCTTGCTTCCGTGCCTCTTCCACTCATCCCTTGGACCTTGTCTCCTTTGCTCGATAGTGGGGCACATGGACAGGATGGGCCATAGGGTGACCTTCCTTGCATGGTTTAGAAGACAGAGCCCAGGAAACCTTTGTTTATAGGGCCACACTGGATTCTTGTGCCCTTCAGGTGGCGCTGTCCCCAGGGAGTCCCCTGAACTTGCTAACATCCATGACTATCAGCATCTGCCACTGGCCCACTCCTTGGTCCCTGTTGGGGAACCCCAAGAGCAAAGAAGTCCCCTGGAAGAGCGTCTGGGGCAGCTGGAGGCTGAGGTGACAGAGCTCAGAGAGCAGGTACCATGGAGGCAGAGAAACAGCCATAGAATGGGGGTGGACTGGGGAGGGAAGACAGAGGGTTTGGGCTTGGGGTTCTGAGACCCCGGAAATAGAGAGGTTTTCTTTTTCTCAGTGTTGAGATTACACCTAGGGCCTCATGTATGCTAGGCAAGCACTGCACCAATGAGCTGTCTCTCCAGTCTCCAGCCAGGTGTCGTAGCGTACTCCTTTTACTTGGGAGGCAGAGGTTGGAGGATCACTGTGAGTTCAAGGCCAGCCTGGGACTACAGAGTAAGTTCCAGATTAGCCTGGGCTAGAGTAAGATTCTACCTCAAAAAAAAAAAAAAAAACTGAACAACAACAACAAAAGAAATACACATACATAGGTTCTTATCTGAGCCGGTCTTAACATCTGTCCTCTCATGAATGGGTTCCAGGTTTCCACCATCTTTCTTTTCTTTTCTTTTTTTTTCTTTACATTTTTTTGAGGTAGGGTCTCGCTCTAGTCCAGGCTGACCTGGAATTCACTATGTAGTCTCAGGGTGGCCTTGAACTCATGGTGATTGATCCTCCTACCTCTGCCTCCCGAGTGCTGGGATTAAAGGTGTGCAAACAGTGAAGCACCTACTATGTATGAGGCATCACCAGGAAAGATTTTGGGTAGTAATAAAATCTGTAAGAGGCAGGCTTGATGGCCCATGCCTGTTATCCCAGCACTTGAGAGCCTGAGGCAGAAAGATTTTGAGGCCATCCTGGGAGTCATAGCTCATACCAGACCAGCCAGGACTACAAACAAACAAACAAAATTAGTCTTTTACTATTAAGGTGGCAGTGAATCTATTCTGTCTAAGAATTGGGGCCCTATGTTCCTGAGAGATGCTGATGAAGGGGCATCGACTTCTGCTGGGGAATCCCTTGCATCCTGCCTCAGTTTCCCACAAATGCGTGGGGCAAGCTGCCCTGTGCCTGCCACCTCCTTTCCCCCAGAACAAGGAACTGCAGGAGAGGGTGAGGCGGCTGGAGTCCTGTGAGTGCCGCTCGGCTGCTCCACAGTGCTGGGCGCTGGGTCGCACTTGGCCCCAAGGAGCTCGCTGGGAGCCTGATACTTGTACGGCCTGTGTGTGCCAAGATGGGATCCCACGCTGTGGCCCTCGAACCGACCTGCCCCACTGCCATGGTCAGTATCACCCCGTCTGCCTGCTGGAACTCTCTCAGGGCCTCAAGATGGCACTGGGGTCCCATATGACATCGCTGTCTCCTCAGGCTGTAGCCACGATGGCCAGGCCTATGGTAATGGGGAGACCTTCTCCCAAGATGTCTGCACCACTTGCCACTGCCTGGTGAGTGCCCCAGACTTACTTGTCTGTCTGTCCCTGTCCTCTGTCTCTCTCCAGTCACCTTAGCTCAGTGCTGGGCTAGATGTTGTGTAGTGTGATGAGCTACTTTCTGGAGCTCAATCTCCACATACTTGGCGGCCCCCAAGTTCCTCTGTTTGGCCCTGGACCCAAATGGCAGAAAAGACAGAGGATATGGCTGTTTTCCTCCTCAGCTCTCACCCGTGACACAGTCATTGTCCCCATTCTTCTGCTTGCCCCATCCTCTACCTCAGACCCCCTGCCTGCCTGGCCTCTCAGCCTCCACAGCCTCCTCCTTAGGGCCTTTCCTGGAGAAAGCCCCTGGTTCTTGTCTTGGGGGTCTCTCCACTCTGGTCACCTTGCTGGTCTCTGGAAAAGAGGTTTTCCAGGCGCATCAGGTGGTCATATGGTTGGGGTGGGACATCTTTTTTATTTGTTTATTTATTTGGTTTTTCTAGGTAAGGTCTCACTCAGAATTTCAGGCTGACCTGAAATTCACTATATAGTCTTGGGGTGGCCTGGAACTCACAGTGATCCTCCTACCTCTGCCTCCCAAGTGCTGGGATTAAAGGCATGGGTAGGAACACACCCCCTCTGACAGTACCTTGGAGTCAACACGGACTCTGGCCTGGGCTGCACCCAGAGGCCCAAGGATGATAGACACATGAGCTATTTCCTACCCTCAGGGATCTTGGCATTCAGTTGAGAAGATAAGCTTATATATAGCTTATCTAATACAAGATTGAATGTCCAATGGCCAGATTCAAAGGAGATGTAGAAGGTGATATATATACTTTACACATAAGCCAGATGCACAAAGTGGCACGTTCATCTGGAGTTTGTTTGCAGTGGCTGGAGGCCCTGGAGTGTCCATACTCTCTCTTGTTCCTTCTCTCTCTGTATCTCTCTGCTTGCAATTAAATAAATAAAATATATTTAAAAATACAGGATGCTGGTCATGGTGGCTCACACCTTTAATCCCAGCACTCAGGAAGCAGAGGTAAGAGGATCACTGAATTCTAGGCCACCCTGAGACTACAGAGTGAGAATCAGGTCAGCCTGGGATAGAGTGAGACCACGACCTCGAAAAACCAAAAAAAAAAAAAAATAATAATAATAATAATAAATAAAATAAAATATATGAGATGTATGCTAAATTTGATTAACATTTTCATCTTTATTTATGTCTTCTTAAATTTGATTTTCAAGTAAAACATAATTTTAGTGTAAGTATACTATATGCAATATTTGGGACATTCTTGTCTGTTTTGTTTTGTTTTGAAATACCTTCTCATGTAGGTCAGGCTGGCTTTGGCATAGCTATATAGCTGAAGTTAGCCTTGAACTCCTGATCTTCCTGCCTGAACGTCTCAAGTGCTGCTGGTATTTCAGGCCTGTACTGCCATACCTGGTCTTTTTTTTTTTCCTTGTTTGCTTCTTGAGACAGTGTCTCACACTATACTCTGAATCACGCTATGTATTCCAGGCTGACCTCAAACTTACAGCAATCCTTCTGCCTCATTCTGATCGCTGGGATTACAAAGATGAGCCACCACATTGGGCTTGGGACATTTTGTGTGTGTGTGTGTGTGTGTGTGTGTGTGTGTGTGTCTTACTTGGAGACCTGGGCCTGGTTTTGTGACTGCCCTGGGGGTCACGGGGCTGGGGGAATGTGGCATCCAGAGCTCTATGACATCTGCACCTGTCAGGTAAGAGAAGAGGGATCTAGCCCCTGCAACCACTCACATCCTGATGCTCTGCGTACCCCAAACTTGGCCATTCCTTTACCCAGGTATCAGGGCCTAGAATCTGCTAGGCCTTCCAGGCTCACAGAGTAATTCAGTAATTCAGCAAGTGGAGAGAGTTTGAGGGAGGGCTTGATGTCTGCTTTGCAGGCAGGGGTTGTTCGGTGCCAGAGGTCTTCATGCCCTGAGCTCAACTGCCTGGAGAGTTACACCCCGCCTGGGGAATGCTGTCCCATCTGCCGACCAGGTGACTTTCCACCCTGCCCATGCCTACTTGGGGTCATGCCTTCCTTTACCCACCCTGCTCTCTGGTGACCTCATCCTGCCAACCCTCAGGCTGTGAGTATGAGGGACAGCTTTATGAAGATGGGGCCAGCTTCCTGTCCAGCTCCAACCCGTGCCTCCAGTGTTCTTGCCTGGTGAGTCCCTCCCACCTCTGCCCAGGCCCGCCCCTTCTTGGACACCCATGTTTCTGCCTGCATCAGGTTGGCTACTCTCTCAGCCTCTTTCATGCTTTCGAGAGCCGATGCCAGTGTCTACCTCTGCTATACATTTGCCCATACTGTGCCCTCTGGTAGTCAGGCCCAGGGGCTTTACAGCCTTTGACTTTTCAGAGGAGCCTGGTTCGCTGTGTGCCTGTGAAGTGCCCACCAAGCCCCTGCTCTAAACCAGTCTCAAGGCCTGGGCACTGCTGCCCAGCCTGCCCAGGTGAGAACCTTTAACTCTTCCTTGTAAAATCCCTGAGGGCTGCTCAGGCCATCTCTCCAACTCCAGAGCCCAGTGAGACTTCTTCAGCGGGGGAACAATACAGGTCCAAGGTCACTGGAGCTGCAGTGTCTGCTCTCAAAGTTTGCCACTGTCCCTTAGGGGCGGCATGACTCCAAGTTACCCAGTGCCTCAGTTTCCCCATTATAAGGTGCACACAGTATTGCCTCAGTATTGTATGATAAATGACTGTTACTATCTGCTTTGGGCACCCAAACACAGAATCCCCTCTCGAGGATTACCTGTAGAGGGTGACCACGAGACACCTCAGTACTATAAGATAACTTCAGAAAGGCAGGAGTGGAGGCAGGAGCCAGGTACTGTGGGATCTCAGGGGAGGCCTAGCTGGGGACAGGAAGGAAAGAATCCCAGGTGGAGGCTGTGCTGAGGTGACTCTTAAGGATAAAGAGCAGCGAGCTGGGGAAAGATCAAAGGAGAATATTCCAGAAGAGAAAACAGAGTGTGCAAAAGCATGGACTTGACACTCAGCTTTGGGTGTGTCTACTAGCAGGATGGTGTGAACAGGTGTCCAGAGCTAAAGGGAGAGGTGAGAAGTGGTCACCATAGCAGGTGTTGTGGCCTGTACTGTCCAGGGAAGGCATGGAGAGGTCTTCTGAGCAGCAGTAGGGACCACGCCCCTGCCTGGGGCACTGGGAGCCCTGGAGGGCCCTGGCAGAGGCTTATGAGGATAAGACAGGCTGGGGTCTAGGTCAGCTCTCACCAGACCGGCTTTCTGACTCCAGCCCCAGGCTGCACTGACGGTGACTCTCACAGGGACCATGGCCAAGAGTGGACCACTCCTGGGGACCCCTGCCGAATCTGCCAGTGCCTGGTGAGTCCTGAGATGGCTGGCGCTTCCCCGCCTTGCTCTCAGGCCTGTTGAATACACGACTCCATTCCATGAGCCACAGCCATGGGCACTGAGAGGGAAGAGAGAGGGAGAAGACTGAATCCTAGGCCCTGGGAGCACGAGTTAGGCTCACAGCTGTGCTCAGCAGGCTCTTGGGCAGGAGGGACCATGGGGTATGGTCATGCCAGTGTCCAAAGGTCCAGAAGGAAGAAACACAGTTTGGCTATTACTTCATGTGGTATGGCTGGCAGAACTGAAATGGATCAGGTGTGCTGGTGTAAATCCAGCACTTCAGAGGCAGAAGCAAGAAATTCATGAGTTCAAGGTCAGACTGGGCTACATAGTGATACCCTGTCCCTGGGGACCCTCATGCCAGGCAGGCGTGTTGACAGGGGCTGAGGCCATGGAGCATGGAGCATGGCTGACCGGATGCCCAACCCCACTGTCTTTTTTTTTTTTTTTCGAGGTAGGGTCTCGCTCTAGTCCAGGCTGACCTGGAATTCACTATGTAGTCTCAGGGTGGCCTTGAACTCACAGCGATCCTCCTACCTCTGCCTCCCGAGTGCTGGGATTAAAGGCGTGCGCCACCACGCCCGGCGTCTAAAAACTTTTTATTGATAGCTTCTAAAATTATAGACCATAAACCATCACGATTCCCTCCCCACCTTCCCCTCTCTATTCCCCCTCTCAATTAGTCTCTTTTGTTTCGGTGTCATCACCTTTTCCTCACATACTGTGTAGGTATTATCAGGCACCGTGAAGTCACAATGCATGAATTTCTTAATTTTTTGGGGGTTTGGTTTTTTTTTTGGTTTTTCGAGGTAGGGTCTCGCTCTAGGCCAGGCTGACCTGGAATTCACTATGTAGTCTCAGGGTGGCCTCGAACTCACAGCGATCCTCCTACCTCTGCCTCCCGAGTGCTGGGATTAAAGACGTGAGCTACCACACAGGGCTCAATGTATGAATTTTGAGGGGATGCATAATTCAACAGCCAATGAAAGGATGGCTGGAACTCTAATGTTATTTCTGCCACTTGATTGAGCCCTGGGGGTTTCTCCCTTGCCCACCCACCCCGCACCCACCAGGAGGGTCACATCCAGTGCCGTCAGCGAGAATGTGCCAGCCTGTGTCCATACCCTGCCCGGCCCCTTCCAGGCACCTGCTGCCCAGTGTGTGATGGTAAGTTAGGAAGGACAAAGTGGCCAGGGGGGCTCAGAGTGAGGGAAGGAGAGTTTGAACACCTCTTCCCAACAGGCTGTTTCCTAAATGGGAGGGAACACCGCAGCGGAGAGCCTGTAGGCTCCAGAGACCCCTGCTCAAGATGCCACTGTACTGTGAGTGTGGCTGCCTAGCAGGGAGGGCCTGGCTTCCAGACCTGCCTGCTGACTGGACCCTTTTGGCAGAACGGGACTGTCCAGTGTGAACCTTTGCCCTGCCCACCTGCACCCTGCAGATACCCAGGCAGGATTCCTGGGCAGTGTTGCCCAATCTGTGATGGTGAGTGGGGGTGGGGTTGTTGAGGGATGGGCAGACACTGGTTGGGGACAGGGTCAGGATTGTGGTGAGCTTTGAGTCTCTTGTCCCTAAGCTCTTATCCCACAGAAAAATCCTCACCTCACCTCATGGCAAGGTGGGTACCATGGTGGGACCCATGTTTCTATGGTGTGTAGCCAGGTGCCAGCAGGTCCACCTAGATTTACATGGATGCCTTGGGGTGGCATGAGGTTTCCCTCTCAGCCACCAGCCCTATCCCCCAGGCCCCTATTCACCTATCCAGGCTGTGAGTACCAGGGACACCAGTATGGGAGCCGAGAGACCTTCACCCTACAGGAGAGCACTCGCTGCCTTCGCTGCTCCTGCCAGGTGGGTGGTCCCACCTTCTCCGACCCAGTTTTGTCTCACTCCTTAAGGGCCTCTTACCTGGCCTCCCTCCTAGGCTGGCGAGGTCTCCTGTGAGGAGCAGGACTGCCCAGTTGCCCCCTGCGTCCCGTCTACCTCTGCCCCCCAGCTCTGCTCAGGTATATATGTGTTTGGGGGGTGGCGAGCAGCGGACAAGGGCACTGCTTCCATGGAGGTTCCATGGAGGGTCCATTAAGAATTTCAGAGTTTGTTCAGAGGCTATGGTAAGGATGTGAAAGAGAGATGGATGAAGGTGTCTGGGTGGCCGTGGTGACAGTTGCCTTTGCTGTAGCCTGTGTGCTCCACGGAGAGGAGTTTGCTGAGGGGGTCCAGTGGGAGCCTGATGGTCAGCCCTGCATTGCCTGTTCCTGCCAAGATGGGGTGCCTGTGTGTGGGGCTGTGCTCTGCTCTCCAACCCCCTGCCAACACCCTACCCAGTCCCCTGGTGAGTGCTGAGCCAGATCTTGCCTTTCTTCCTCTGCTTTGCCCAACCCACCCCGACCAGCTTGCCCCACCCAGGTGCCTGCTGTCCCAGCTGTGAGAGCTGCACCTACCATGGCCAAGTATATGCCAACGGGCAGAACTTTACAGATGTGGACAGTCCTTGCCATACCTGCCACTGTGAAGTATGTCCCCAGGCTTACTGCTGTCCTGCTGAGCTACTCCTGGGGCCCACCCTATAGCTTCTCCCCTGCTCCTAGGATGGGACTGTGAGGTGCGCCTTGGTCACCTGCCCTCCTACAACCTGTGCCAAACCCCAGAGTGGACCTGGCCAGTGCTGCCCCAGGTGTCCAGGTATGTGCTTACTGGGCTTGACTGGTTTGGACCCTACTGTTTCATAGCCCTGTGGGTCCATCACATGTCTTCAGAAGCAATGGCCTTCTGAATTGTCTATTCCCGTACAGCTAAGAACTCTCTGGCACTCACAGGTGGTGGGTGGGAGAAGAGACTGGCTATCCTTTCCTGTCCTGACCTACAGTTCTGCTCAGATATACTCAGATGCACCTGTGTGATGGGGTCATGCACCAAGCATTTACACCTGCTATGTAGAAGACATGATTTCTACCTGGCAGGAGTGTTCTGTGCTAGTGTATGTGTCACAGGTACACACTTGTGTAAACTTTGTCTTGTGACCCTCAGAAACCCTTATCTGTCTGCAGGTAAATGGTCTCAAGCATGCACATTTGTGAGAGCAATATATATTTCTACACACCTGAGTACACAGTTCCTTTACTTTTCTCTCTGAGCTCAGTGGACAGCCTCCACGCTAGCCCTTTCTGGGTGGCTTTGGTGGCCCTGGACCCTGGTGTGTATGTGAGGAGGGTGTGTGGTACTTAGCCCTGTCACCTTTGACTCCCTCTCCCGCCTCCACTGTCTGCTCCCAGACTGTATCTTGGAGACACAGGTGTTTGTGGATGGCGAGCGTTTCTCTCACCCCAGAGACCCCTGCCAGGAGTGCCAGTGCCAGGAAGGCCGTGCTCACTGCCAGCCTCGCGCCTGTCCCAGCGCCCCTTGTGGCCATCCCCTGCCGGGCACCTGCTGCCGGAACAACTGCAGTGGTGAGGTGGCCCGGGGAAGGGGTGCCCCAGGGATAGCTGATACCCACTCCTACAGGCAGTTAGCTCTGGGGACAGCGGGGTCTCTCCAGGCCGACAGCTGCCCCCTTTCCAGGCTGTGCCTTTGGCGGGAAAGAGTACCCCAACGGAGTGGACTTCCCCCATCCCTCTGACCCCTGCCGCCTCTGTCGCTGTCTGGTGAGCCCGAGACCTGGTGCAGAGGAAGGGAGATGGGAAGGGGCAGAGGCCGCCTGGCACTAACCCGGCCTGGCCCCGTCCGTCTGTCCATCTGCAGGGCGGCAACGTGCAATGCCTGGCGCGCCGCTGCCCGCCGCTGCGGTGCCCGGAGCCGGTCCTGCGGCCGGGAGACTGCTGCCCGCAGTGCCCGGGTAGGAGGCGCTCCCCGGGCCGGGGCTCCCGGGCCACCCGCCGTGCGTAACGCGCGCGCTCTCTCCGCAGCCGTCCCCGCCGGCTGCCCGCGCCCAGGGGACACAGTCCCCGCCCGCCACCAGGAACACTTCTTCCCACCGGGTGACCCCTGCCGCCGATGCCTCTGCCTCGATGGCTCCGTATCCTGCCAGCGGCTGCCCTGCCCGCCCGCGCCCTGTGCCCATCCGCGCCGGGGCACCTGCTGCCCGTCCTGCGACGGTACTGCCCCGGTGGTGCCCTCCCTGCGGTCCTCCTTCCTCCAGGCCGTCCCTCCCATGCCAGGGTCTCAGTAAGAATGAGGAGGACGGTGTCCTGCTAGCAGGGAGTGGGCACCGGGCGCCAGGCCCCTCCAACCCCCTTCCCTTCCGCCTAGGCTGCTTGTACCAGGGGAAGGAGATTGCCAACGGGGAGCGCTTCCCGTCGCCCAGCGCCGCCTGCCACGTGTGCCTGTGCTGGGAAGGCAGCGTGAACTGCGAGCCCAGGGCCTGCGCCCCTGCGCAGTGCCCCTTCCCCACCAAGGATGCCTGCTGCCCCGCCTGTGATGGTGAGCGACTGGGGAAGAGCGTGGGGAAGGGACTTGGGGGCAGTGATGGGTCAGAGTGCTCCTCACTGCCCTAGAGCGAACCCAAAATAGGTTTTTTTGTTTGTTTGTTTGTTTGATTTTCGAGAAAGGGTCTCGCTCTAACTCAGGCCGACTTAGATGGAATTCACTATATATATATAGTCTCAGGGTGGCCTCAAACTCAGGGCGATCCTCTTACCTCTGCCTCCCGAGTGCCCGGGATTAAAGATGGGCACCACCACGCCTGGCTTCCTTGGTTACTTTTTAAAGAATATTTTAAAATTTATTTATTTTTATTTATTTGAGAGAGACAGACAGAAAGTGAATATGGGCGAGGCCTCAGGCTGGAGAGAGGACTCAGCAGTCAAGGCAGTTTCCTGCAAAGCCTAACAACCCAGGTTCGATTCCTCACCCCAGTACCCACTTAAAGCCAGATGCACAAGGTGGCTCATGCATCTGGAGTTTGTTTGCAGTGGCTGGAGGCCCTAGTGAACCCTTTCTTTCTGTCTCTCTTCTAACTCTCTCTGCTTGCAAATAAAATAAACAAATACATAAAATTTAACAAGTATTTTCTTATTTTTAGCTTGTTCATACATGCATTATTTCCCTCAGTTACCCTTTCTTATCCTCCTCCCTCTTATTAACACCCTATTTCCCCATTAACACCCACCTTAGTGTCATGCCTTTTTTAGAAAAAAATTTTTTTGGCCATTGAGTTCAGTTCGGGTTGCTTGCATGGTCATGGGTGGAACGTTATTTACTATAGAATGCCCAACTTGCTGTTGACCTCAAAGCTGTCTCTTTTCCTAACCACTCCCCAGTCATAATTCTAATCATGATATTAAAATTTATTGAGCACATAGAGCCAGACCCTGAGCTAGGTGCTTTACATGTATTACTTTATTTAAAGAGCACAGCACGGGGCTGGGGAGATGGCTTAGTGGCTAAAGGTACTGCTTGCAAAGCCTGTGTGCCCAGGTTTGATTCCTCAGTACATAAAGCCAGATGCACAATGTGGTGCGTGCATCTGGAGTTCATTTGCAATGGCAAGAGGCCCCGGTGCACCTATAATATCTCTCTCTCTCTCTCTCTCTCTCTCTCTCTCTCTCTCTCTCTCTCTCTCTCTCTCTCTCTCTGTATTTATTACAAATAAATACATAAAAATTTTAAACAGACGTTCATCTTCCAGCAAGCATGAACTGCCATTAGCTACTCTGGGAGATGTGGGTCTTCCTCCATCCATGATGAAGTATTGACAGACTCAGTCTTGGGCAGGAAGCCACAGCTGCCATGAATTCACAAGTGTGGCAGCCATATTGTATCCAGAAGACACTCTTTCACAGCCCCTGCCCCATCCTCCTGCTCTGTTCTTTCTGTCCCCGCCTTGGGCAGGGTGGTGTAGATGTCCTGTTGGAAGCTGAGCACATAGTAGACACCTCTTCTTGTCAATTTTGCCACCTGTGGATCTCAGCATTAGCCATTGCCCATTATAGTAAGACACTTCTGTGATAGAGGCTTCAGGCCATACGAGTGTCAGAGAATAGCCCAGGGTAGACTGCCACTCCCCTGGGGTCCTGTCCCCCTTCTTGGCAGAGCATTGAAAGGGGACATCCTAGTCCTGTGTCCACTGGTTCTCTCTCCTCAGTCTGGAGAATTGGCACCTTTCTGCAGTGGCTTGCTAAGCAGTTACCTCCAGGGAGAGGTTGCAGGGTAGAAAGCTTGCCCTCCGGACAAGGCTTCTTTGCCCAGAGCTGGGACTGTCCTGTCCTGTAGGCCCAGGTGCCAAGTCTTTGAGCCCTTCACCTCCAGCCAGGCCAAACCCAGGGAGTGACTGCTTTCCTCATGCCTCTTTCTGACTTCCATCTTCCGATAGGCTGTGAGTTTCTGGGGGTGTCCTACCTGAGCAGCCAAGAGTTCCGAGACCCCCGGGAACCCTGCAACCTTTGCACCTGCCTTGGAGGCTTCGTGACCTGTAGTCGCCAGCCCTGTGAGCCTCTGAGCTGCAGCCACCCACTCACTGCACCTGGGCACTGCTGCCCAACCTGCCAGGGTAAGGTGTCACCTGCCCTGCCCTACCCCCTCTGGGGAGCCCAGGGGACCATGCACCAGCAGAGCCACATCAGCCCTCCTCTCCTCTCTGTCCCTGCTGTTACCTCATACCAGATTGTCACCCTCACCAAATAAGTAGTCCTTTGGCTTCCAAGCTTTCCTACACTGTGGGTGCTGTACTCAGGATTGACCTTATTTTTTCTTTTCTTTTTGGTTTTTTTGAGGTAGGGTCTCGCTCTAGGCCAGACTGACCTGGAATTCACTATGTAGTCTCAGGCTGACCTCCAATTCATGGTGATCCTCCTACCTCTGCCTCCTGAGTGCTGGGATTAAAGTCATGCACCACCATGCCTGGCCCAACCTTTTTAATTTGAGACAAGGTCTCACTAAGTTGCTCAGGGTAGCTTTGAACTCACTGTTGTTCAGGTAGGCTTTGAATTTGTGATCCTCTTGTCTCAGCCCCCCACTCCAAGTAACTGAGATTATAGGCCTGTTCCTATTCTTTTAAAAAATATTTATTTGGGCTGGAGAGATGGACCAGTGGTTAAGGCGCTTGCCTGCAAAGCCCAACGACCCAGGTTCAATTCCCCAGGACCCATGTAAAGCCAGATGCACAAAGTGGTGCAGGCATCTGGAGTTTGTTTGCAGTGGCCGGAGGCCCTGGTGTGCCCATTCTTTCTGTCTGTCTCTCCTCTATCTCTCTATGCTTGCAAATAAATGAATAAATTGAGTAATTTTGTCCGAAATAGGAAATAAAATATAAATTTGTAAAAAATAAAAATAAAAAATATTTATTTATATGTATGTATGTATTCGTACTTGGATTTATTTGTATGGGTGCACCGGGGCCTCTTGCTACTGCAAACGAACACCCAACACTTGTACCACTTTTTGTGTGTAGTTTCGTAGGTGCTTGGGATTGAATCTGGGCCGGCAGGGTAGGCAAGAAGCACTTTTAACCAGAGCCATCTTCCTGGGCCCTATTTTCCTACTCTTTTTGTTGTTGTTGTTTGTTTTTTTCGAGGTAGAGTCTTCCTCTAGCCCAGGCCAACCTGGAATTCACTATGTTGTCTCAGGGTGGCCTAGAACTTGTGACGATCCTCCTACCTCTGCCTCCAGAGTGCTGGGATTAAAGGCGTGCGCCACCACACCAGGCTCACTTTCACTTTCTTATTCTTAAATTGTCTTGCTGCCTTGCTGAACTATCCCTCACCCTACTCAAAACTATTCAGGGTCTCCCATTGCCCTGGGCTCACCAACCAGGAAGGGTACCTTCCCTCCCCCATCACATGTTCAACCCGGTCCTCTTCCAGTGCAGTGCGTTCCTCTTCGTCCTCCATCCCACCTCCACCTGCTCACCAGCTGTGCTCCACACAAATCTCACTCTCTGTGACCTAGAGGACATCTTTTCTCCCTCACCTCTCCTCCCTGGCTCCTCCTTACTATATAATCTGTCTCTAAGCTTTGCAGGAAGCTCTCAGGCTTGCTTAGTTGTGTGTGTGTGTGTGTGTGTGTGTGTGTGTGTGTGTGTGTGCAGGGCCCTGTAGATGGCGGCCCTCCCATTGCATTCCCCTCTCTGCCAGGATGCCTGTACCATGGGGTCACTGCTGCCTCTGGAGAGACCCTTCCTGACCCCCTTGACCCCACCTGCTCCTTCTGCACCTGCCAGGTAAGGCAGAGCCTTTGGGATCTTGCTAATCTTTTCCTCTTCTCTGACCTCAAGGGGCTGTCTCGATCCAGACCACAAAGGGTACTCTCCACCTGTGACATCTGGTGGGACAAGGTTCAAGCCAATTCTCTTGGGCCCAGGGAGAGGGAGGGGTTGACTGCCAAGGGGCAGTGCAGCCTGGTTTGAGGGTACAATAAAGTGACACAGGAGTCCAAGTAGCAGTGTGATTTCTCCCCAGGAAGGTTCCATGCGCTGCCAGAAGAAGCCATGCCCCCCAGCTCTCTGCACACACCCCTCTCCAGGCCCCTGCTTCTGCCCTGTGTGTCACAGTGAGCTGTCTCCCATGTGCCCAGCTTCCATGCACTACCCTCTCCCTAACCAGGCCTGGGCAGGGCAGGGTGGTACAACCCCACCCCAAGAAGTATGTTCCCACAGGCTGCCTCTCTCAGGGCCAGGAACACCAAGACGGAGAGGAGTTTGAGGGGCCAGCGGGGAGCTGTGAACGATGTCGCTGTCAGGTATGCAGGAGCGGGGCTGGGAAAGGGCTGGGCAAGCCTGCACTGGACCAGGCCACGGTGGCAAGCCCTTGGCCTGACATCTTCTGCAGGCTGGCCAGGTAAGCTGTGTGCAGCTGCAGTGCCCACCTCTGCCCTGCCTGCTCCAGGTCACAGAGCCAGGGAGCTGCTGCCCTCGATGCAGAGGTATGCCAGGCTCTGGGGGGACTGTGCCCACACTTGAGCCCCAGGCCCCTCATCTGCTCCACTTCCCTACCAGCCTACTGGCCTCCCTCACCTCAGTCCTGGTCCGCCTTCAGCTCACCTCTCTCCTAGCCCCAGCCCGGCCCATCCCCAGATGCTGGTTAGACTCTCTAGGCTGTCTGTCTTCCTAACTACTACCCAGTCATTATAATTATGATCATTAACATTTAGAGTATGCCATTTTTTTTTTTTTTGGTTTTTCAAGGTAGGGTCTGGCTCTAGTCCAGGCTGACCTGGAATTCACTATGTAGTCTCAGGGTGTGTGGTGTGTGTGTGTGTGTGTGTGTGTGTGTGTGTGTGTGTGTGTGTGTGTGT
>PVHP010025512.1:0-23772 GCA_004024765.1 Zapus hudsonius | reverse complement strand
AGAGAGAGAGAGAGAGAGAGAGAGCACCAGGGCCACCACCTTGTGGGTCTGGCTTATGTGGGTCCTGGGGAATTGAACCCAGGGCCTTAGGCACTGGAGGCAAGTGCCTTAACCGCTGAGCCATCTCTCCAGCCTTAACTGTAATTTTTATTTATGTCATGATATAAAAATTTGAAACCAGCATGACAAAATGATAATATTCAATAATTCATGGGTTTGCCCCTTATTAGCCTCTGTGTGTTTTCTGCTTTAATGTTTTTCAGAGAGGCAAGGAGAAGAAAAGGAAGATTACACTAGCTGGCCTGTTGACAGCCTCCATACATATACCAGTGGGCCTTGATCCTAATCTCCTCCGACCACCCTCGTGTGTGCCCACTGCTGAACCCCTGATTCTTTCCAACTAGTTCATCTTCTATTTTTAACATCTTTATTGTCAATAATACATTGTATGAGCAGATGCTGTGATGATACCCCATTTCCCTCCTCTCTTCCCCAATCCACTGGGGGCCCTCCTTGGTGGGCATAGTGGATCAACTCATGAGGTAGGGGGTTATGAATAGCACAAGAGGTAGCCAGTTTTTTTTCCTCCTTTGTGTGTTGTTGCTGGGGGGGGGGCATGACTCTGGATATTCTCCCCCATCATGGCTCTTATATTCTTTCCGCCCCCTCTTCCGCTCAGTTCCCTGAATCATGGTGGGTGAGTTTTAAGTCTGCCTTATTGTTGAGATCTTAAGTGTCTCTGGTCTTATGCTTTGCGTTGTGTTGGGTATCATTGGTGTCTGTCTCCATTTACCTTTCATGGGTTATCTGACTTGCTGTAGTGATAGAGCTCTTGTTTATCCCGCCACTTACTCATAGGTTTAGTTTGGGCCCTGTGTGATAGGCCAGGGGTGGTTCATCTCCTGCCAGGATGTCAGCCATCATCCCATGTCTTGTTGGTGGAATTGGGTTGTCCATGGCTCTCGCTGCCTTCTGACAAATATAAACAGAATCTCCATCGGAGAGAGAGATCAGTATAGGTTACATGAGACACACATTGCTAATTTGGTACCCATGCAAGTGCTGTGTTTTCCACACAGAGTTTCGTGTGCAGTGTAGATGGGTGTGGAAAGCCGGTGTTGTTCTCTGTGTCTTGAGAAGCTGTCCAAGGGCATGCTGGGAAGAAGCTTTGGATATACATAACCAAACAAGAACAAGAAACCCCAGCATGACCAACAAGCGATGCAGGATTCTAATATGCTGAGAAAGCAGGCTTTTGCATTTACTGAGAAGCAGTTAGCTATTTGTGGCAACTTGGGGAAATGCTTTGAAACCCGGCCTGCCTGAATTAAACCCTAGAAAGGTGATAGCTGGGTAGGCCCCCGGCTCTGCTTCGCTTCTTCCTGAGACCCTCTTGTCTGAGTCTGGTGTGGCCTGAGCTTCCCCCACGTGAGTCTCAGTTCCCAGCCTCACTCTGCCATCAGGCCAGGTGGGGAAGGGAGACCAAACCCTGTCTTTTAATATCTCTTTAATTCTGGTCTCTGCTCTATCTGACTGATGGTTTCCAATTTACCATGTGTGGATTCCCACCCTGGATCAGACATGTGGACTATCTCCTTTCCCCCACCCCCACTTACCCCTTGGGCTGATACAAGTGTGCTCCCCTCTTTAATCTCAGTCTCCCCACTCTGTCTCTTTCACGATCTCTGAATTTACTATGTGTGGATTGTCACTCGGAGTCTGCCATGGGCGCTCCATGTTCGCGGCCCTTTGGAACCTCACCTTCTCACCCCCAGTTGCTCTGGCTTTCCACTGGATCCCTAGCTCCATCCTGACTTCACCTTCTAAACCTCAGTGCATTCGGCTTTCCACGTGTTTGCAGCCCCTTCTGAACCTCACTTTGTAAGCCTCAGTTTCTCTAACTCTCTCGGGTTCCTGGCTTCATTCTAACTAGTCTCTAAGCTTCAATTTCTCATTAACTTCCACTTTTCTGAAATATGTTTTCCACCTGAAAATGTTCCAGTCTTCCTTTCCAGGTCTCAGTTCCCTTTAAATAAACTTCATGAATTGTGATTTCTCCTCAAATAAATTCATAATAATTCATAATTTAAAAAAAAGTAAATCCACAACTGGATTCAGTTAGCAAATTTAGTCCCGTCTTGTTCAGTGCATTCTGCACAGGGTTTCATTCCTCAGCCCTGCTTTGTCTCGCTTGGGAGTATAGTTACTAGGATTGTCATGTTCTGAGGCTGGGATGCTTTCCTGTCATTCTGCAGCTGTAAGAAGCCAACTTCTGGTGGGCAGAAGTGCCTGGAGAACAGGACTGTACTCTGTCTCTGTTAGCATTACTCACGATTGTTCAAACAGTCTTAAAATCTTTCCAATGAAGTAGGTATTGGCCAGAATAAGACCTGTGGGCTAGGCAAGGAGAAGGCTTCCTCCCATTGTTGAGAGCATTCGGCTCTAAAGTCAGCTTCTCTCAAGTTTCTAGACATGCCAAAGCCCTGTGTGTGTTGTTGGACCAGCCCTGTGAAGAAGCTTTCTTGTCTTTATCCCAGTGTTCTATTAGAAAGGCAAAGAGGTTGCCCCATGTCATACTGAAAATAGAGTCTCACAATTGCTTCTCGGCCTTTTGGCTAAGATCAAGTGAAAATAGAGTCTCACATATTCCTTTCAGGGGATAACTTGGCACAATCTTTCTAGAAAGCAGTTTGGCAATCGAATCCTCAAATATTTCAAATCATCATGTCCTGTGACCCTGTGCCAGTCAGTCTGTCACTGTTAACAAAATGTCCAAGAAATTGAGGAAGAAACGTTTGTTTGGGTTCACAGTTGCAGAAGTTCCAGTCCTTGGTGGACTTGTTGCTTTGGCCTGTGGGCACAATACATTGTGGCAAGAAGGCATGGTGGAGAGGCTTGCTGATCTGGTAGCAGCAGAGAAGCAAATGGGGGAGGGGAGATAAGAGAAAGAGAGAGAGAGAAAGAGACTATGTCCCTTTCAAGGACATGCTCTTTTTAAAAAAATTGTAAGCAGAGAGAGAGAGAGAGAGGAGAGAGAGAGAGAGAGAGAGAGAGAGAGAGAGAGAGAGAGAGAGCATATGCCAGGGCCTCTAGCCACTGCAAATAAACTCCAAATTCATGCACCACTTTGTGCATCTGGTACATGGGTCCTTGATGATGGCTTTGGGCATTTTTAAAAATATTTTATTTATTCATTTTCAAGCAGAAAGATACAGAGAGAGAGAGAATGAGAGAGAGAGAGAGAGAGAGCGCTCACCAGGGCCACCACCTTGTGGGTCTGGCTTAGTGAGTCCTGGGGAATTGAACTGGGGGCCTTAGGCACTGGAGGCAAGTGTCTTAACTGCTGAGCCATCTCTCCAGCCCAGGACATGCTCTGAATAACCTAACTTTCCCTCACTAGGCCTCAGCACTTGACAGTAACACCGTGTGCTAGGTACCAAGCCTTTAACAGCTGGGCCTTTGGGGCCATTTCAGATTCAAACCATCACAACTCTTAATTCTGCTTGTCTATCTTTTGACAATTTTATATATGTGTAGGATGCATTTCGATCGTATTCACCCCTTATTACATGATCTTATGCACCTCCTTTTCTACTTCTCAACGAGTCCCCTGCATACTTTCACGTCCTTTTTTACCTAATGAGTTTAATTAGGATTGGATGCAGGGGTGGGGGTTGAGGGTTATTTCCTGGAGCATGGGCAACTTACCAGTGCTACACCACTGAAGAAAATGACTCCCTGCGTCTAGGAAACAACTCTAAATACATATATACAGATGTATATACAGATATACATATATATGACATTTTAATATCTAATATATTAGTTATTTATATGCTTATATACATATTGTACAAGCACACATTTGTTCATTTACATATACATATCCATAATTTATATGTGTACATTCATAATACATCTGCTGAAACTTAAGTTGGTATAAAATAAGCACTTACCATTTTCAATTTCCGAGGGTAGATGTGGGTTGAGCCAAAATGCCTTTTCTTTATACATTCCCTAGCTTCTGGTATCCCATTCTTAACCATGAACTGAGATGTACGTTCATTCAGGTCCAGCTTCCCACACATTTGACAATGTTGAAGGCATAAGAAAACCCAGGAGTTCCTGGGTCAGCATCTTATTATAGTATCTTCATAAAGTCATCATCCGCCTATCTACCTATCCATCCATCCCCCACCCACCTACCTACTCACTCACTCCTCCATTTACCCAACCCGTCTTTTCACCCACACCCTCATCCATCCATCCAACCACTCACCCATTCAGCCAGGCTCTAGTGAGGGCTGCTGTGAATCAAATGCTGGACAAGTCCTCCACCTGCAAATCTGCACAATTACTAAACGACAACAAACAGCAGGAAAGAAGATGCTCTTTTGTCTATCAACAGACAGGACACCTTCATGGGGAGGAACTCAGGATGGGAGTTGGCTCCATCTCCTGCTCCTTCTTTGATCTTGAGGACATTACGTCATCTCAGTTTTCTCTCATAAAATGGTAGAACATTCCAGGGCCCATATAAGGTTGGAGGGATGGCATGAACACATGACTTAGGACAGGCAACTTAGTGACTGTGATGAGGCCATGAGCTTCAGCCTCTGACCTGGAGTTGGAACCAGACATGGTTCTTTTCTCCTGTCCTGTGAGTTGCCATATTTTCTTGCAAGGCAATATAGAAGCTTGGAAACCATGGGCCCTGCCTCCCCTCAATGACTTGATGGTGGTCTGACTGCCCTTAGCAGAACAATCTCCCAAAGCCCCTGAGTTTCCTCTTGGGTAAAATGTATATGTAATTCACATGCATATATATCCACAGTTCTGGAACCCAACCAGCTTCACGAATAGAAAGATTTCCTCCACGCTTATTTTAAGCTCATTAGGCCTGAACTGATATGATAGTTTATGAATGAATATTTACCCAAACAGGGTAAATATTTGATCATTTCCCACAGACATACTACAGGGCTGTTTGTCTCTCTTGACTTTGCTGGTAGAGCTACTGTATTACTTTCATTAAACTTAAACAAAATTCTGGATTCTGGAAACATCGGACATACAAAAGACATACATCTTTTCAGCTGTGGAACCCACATCATTACCGTGTCCTGGGGACTATGGGACAAATGTCTGGGATGAGATCAGCACACAGGGACTCTGGGCAGCCGCAAGGGCTGCTTTCCCCAAGGTAACACTCACGACACTGAGTCACAGGGTTTTTCTCTACATAAGACACATCTTGTTGCCCTGGAACCAGGCAAGAGTCCAAAAACAATAGCCACACAAGTAGATCAACTTGTAATACCCAACACTGTCTCAGGTGATTCACATCATGTCATCTTTTTATTTTCATAACCTTTACGAGGTCAACACTATACATGAAGAAACCGAGGCACAAGGTGGGAAACTGGCTAAGATCATAGACTGCTGAGAAGTCAAATGTGTGCTACTCTTGTTTCCTCCTTTCTTTTTAAAAATAGCTTCTTTATTTATAAACAGAGAGAGAGAGAGAGAGAGGTGGGAATGGGTTCACAGTGCTTCATTTTATGCATCTGGCTTTATGTGGGTCCTGAGGAATCGAACCTGGGCCATCAGGTTTTGCAAACAAGCACCTTTAATCACTGAGTCTTATCTCCAGCCCTTTTCTTTCTTGTGCTTGCTAGGCCAGCATTTATCCACTGACTTAAATCCCCACCCCTAAATACTTTTAAAATATTTTTATTTATTTATTTGAGAGAGACAGAGAGAAAGGAAGAGCATGGGTGTGATGAGGCCTCTTGCAAATGCACACGAGCTCCAGAGGCATGCACCACTTGGTGCATCTGACTTTATGTGCATGCTGAGAAATTGCACTCATACCAACAGACTTCGAAAGCAAGGGTCTTTAACCACTGAGCCATCTCCCCAGCCCCCGTCCTTTCTTTACTGTCATTTTAACTGTTGCAAATAATAAAGGGTTGCAGAACATGAAACCCATTTATCTTGTCAACTTCCCATGAGCTACTTTCAAATTCTATGTCGCTTTGCCCACAAAACAAATTTCTGAAGACTGTAAAGCACTTCCCATTTGTTAACCTTTTTTTTTTCCTTTTGCTGAGCTGGGGATTGAACCCAGGGCCTTATGCTCTACAGGCTCTTTACCACTGAGCTATATCCCCAGCTCTATTGTTCCTTTTTCTATGGAAGTCTCCTGGACAACTCAAGTGACATTCAAAGTTTTGTACAGTGAGAAAGCAGGCCAAGCTGCATCCGTGCTCAGACCTATCCTACTTCAAAACTCCATGATCACATGTCAGAAGGAAGTTTTGCCTGGGGAGCTAAGGGTTAATCAGCACTGGTAAGAACAGGATCATCCTATTCAGAGAGACTTGCTGGTTTGACTCACAATCAGCTGATTCCAATCTGCTGGTGTCACTCTGTGGACTCCCCGGGCTCCAGGCTCCGCAGCTTGTGTGTGTGTGGAAATCCTTGTTCCCCCAGTGAAGTTCTTAACTGGTTTTGGAGTCAGCAATTTTGACTGTAGGGCCTGAGACATTGAAATAGCTCCCAAGAGCTCAGTGCTCAAACTGGTGTCACCACTGAGCCTGGACAACTCAGGGAAGCCACTTTCTCTGTTTACCTCACCTCATATTCTATCTGGATTGATTTTAAATTTCATTTCATTTATTTATTTTTGAGAGAGAGAGACTATGGGTGCACCAGGGCCTCTGGCCACTGCAAATGAACTCCACACACACATACACCACGTTTTGCATCTGGCTTTACGTGGTTACTGGGGAATCAAACCCAGCCTTGTAGGCTTTGCAAGCAAGTGCTTTTAACCACTGAACCATCGCCTATCTGGATTTGTACATACTCAGTCTCTCCTGCTTCTTTACAAAGGACCCCCCCCCAACTCATTTCAACAGCCTATCCCAAAGGTTTATTTTTTGTCTTTTTTTAACTAATTGGTAGCTTCTATAATTATAGACAATAAACCATTATAATTCCCTCCCCACCCTCCATCATATCCCCTCCCCCTCTCAATTAGTCTCTTTTGTTTCGGCATCATCATCTTTTCCTCCTATTATGAAGGTCTTGTGTAGGGATTATCAGGGACTGTGAGGTCATGAATATCAAGGTCATTTTGTGTCTGGAAGCTGGCATTGCAAGTGGTCCTACCCTTCTTTTGGTTCTGACAATCTTTCCGCCACCTCTTCTGCAAGAGTCACAGGTTTATTTATTTACTCATTCATTTGTTATTTATTTACTTATTTATTTTGCTTCCCCCTCCTTCCTGTTTCCTCCTCCTGTCAGCCTACATGTATGCTTACATCTTTTCGGGTGTGATCAGTGTCATGCGTCTTCGTTGCTCCATCAAGGTATGCTTTTTCTCTTGCAGCCATGAAATTCCTGAAGGAATCACGGTCCTCTGGTCTCTTGATCTTCCTTCCTCTCCTCACTCTCCCCTCCCCTCCTGGATGCTCTGTCTAGTTTCTGCATCTTGAATTTCATCATCCCTCCTTCATTCCTTCCTTCGCTTCCTCCCTTCCTTCTTTCTCCCATTTTTTGATTTTTAAAAAATTTTTATTTATTGGCAAGCAGAGAGAGAGAGAGAAAGATATATATATATATCAACAACAAATGAACTCCAGATGCATGCACCCCTTTGTGCATCTGGCTTTACATGAGTCCTGGGGAATCGAACCCCAGGATCATTAGGCTTTGTAGGCAAGTGCCTTAATCATCGAGCCATCTCTCCAGTGCGCGCGCGGGTGCAAAGGTCAGAGGACAACTTCAGCTGTTGGTCCTCGCCTTCCACCTTGTTTGAGGCAGGGCTGAATTTGCCAGGCTTGCCCACCAGCTCCAGGGCAACTCTACCTCTGCTTCCCTCTGGGTACTAGGATTATAGACACTACTACCACAGTGCCTCTCTTTCCACCATAAAATAAGCAGTTTCCCCTACCACATATTCCTACCATAATGTACTGCCTTTACAAAGAGTCCAAAAACAAAGTGGCCAAACGGACCAATGACTGCAACCTCCAAAAACACGAGCCAAAATAAGTTTTTCCTCTTTTTAAATTATCACAGGTATTTTGTTAAGTAACAGAAAGTTAACACAAGGACTTACACGAATTATGTCCAATCTTCTTATTTTGGTTCCTTTTCTTAACACTCAGGAGAGTGACGTCAGACAGATGCCGCTCTGACACTTAAACCCGTCCTCTGCTTTACCATGGTACATAATGAATGAAAGACACACCAGCTGTGGAAGTCTTTTTGCATTAAAGAGGGAAAACATCCTCCCATCCTTTAAAACACCAAATCAGAAAGATCTAGAAATCTTTGTCCAGTTTGTCAACAAGGGAGGAAGAGCAGCCCTTGGCAGGAAGCACAGTGGGCTCTTTCCTCACAAGAGGATTTGCATTTCCTGTGTATTTTCTAAGACCAACATCTCTTTCCCCTTAATAGAATGTTTTTTGCCCTAAAATTCCAGATAAGTAAATTACCACCTTTAGATGCTTTGACGCCTCTACAGACAAGGTAATTACTAATTGGACTACCCTCTTCATTTCAACCATTATTCAGCGAGATGAAGGAGAAAGGAGAGAATTTGTACCAAGAATGCGTCAGAACTGGGACGGGGAGAGAGCTAAGTGGTTAGAGCACTCACTGTGTAAGCGGGATCCAAACCTGATGTTGGATCCTCAGCACCCACATAAAGGACAGCTGTGTGTGCTGCCCAGCCTGTAATCCTAGTTAGTGCTCAGGAGGCAGAGACTGGATGGCTGGGGCAAGCTGGTTAGCCAGACAGCCAAATCAGTGACTTATAGACTCAATTGAGAGAGCCTGCCTCGGTGAACAAGCTGGATTGCGGTCCAGAAAGACATCTGCCCACCTCTGGCTTCTACATGCATGCACAGACACCTACATGCACCTACAGGTACATGCACACGTACACACATTCACAACACACACACGCACATGCCCCCAAAAAAAGTTTTAAAGAATGCTGGCTGGAGAGATGACTCAATGAACGAAAGCATGAGACCTGAATTGGGATCCCAAGCACCCATAGAAAATGCTCCGCATGGTGGTGCTCACCTGTAATCCCAGGGCTGGGGGAGGGGGCGAGACAGGTGGGTCCCTGGGACTTACTGACTACCTTGTCTAGCTGAAAGAGTGAGATCTAAGTGTAGTGAGAGATCTTGTCTCAAAAAAACAAGATGGATCAAAGTGCTGAGAGGGGACAGTGGAGTGTTCAACACTTAAGTGAGACATCTCTAGCACACCCTCCATGGCTCAGGGACCATTGCAGAAGAGGTGACAGAAAGAATGTAAGAGCCAAAGGAAGGGGAGGACTGCTTATAATGCAGTCTTCCAGACACAAAGTGACCTTGATATCCATGACCTCACTGTGATTGACGCTACCTACGTGAGACCTGCATAATAAGAGAAAAAAATAAAAAGACCAATGACATCACCATAGAACAGAGACTAGTTGGAAAGGAAAAGGGATTCAGTGGAGGGAGGGGATTATGATCGTGGTATATTGTTCATATCTATGAAAGCTGTCAGGAAGAAAAGGAAATAAGGGGGAGAATGAAGGAGAATGTGGATCTAATGTTGATCTCTGGCCTTTACACACACATACACACACACGTGCATACAAAACACACACGCATAAGCATGCAAAAAATAAAAATAAAGAGGGTTGGAGATATGGCTCAGCGGTTAAGGCACTTGCCTGCAAAGCTTAATGACCAGAGTTCTATTCCCTAGTACCCACGTAAGCCAGATGCACAAAGGGGTGCGTCTACCTGGAGTTCGTTTGCAGTGGCTAGAGGCTCTGGGGCACCCATTCTCTCTCTCTCTCTCTCTCTCTCTCTCTCTCTCTCTCTCTCTCTCTCTCTCTCTTTATCTCTCATTCTTTCTCTCTGTCAAGTAGATCAATATTTTTTAAAAGATTCTGCTTCAAGTTAAAAAAAAGAGAGATGGTGCAACTCCACATTCATTCATATTACCTAGGACCAGATGTGCTGTGCAGAGTGTGGAAAACAGCCAAGTAATTCCTAACTAATAAAAGTAGTCTTTCCAGGGCTGGAGAGATGGCTCAGTGGTTAAAGCACTTGCCTGCAAAACCTAACAACCTAAGTTCAATTCCCCAGTGCCCATGTAGAGCCAGATACACAAGCTAAAGGCACTTGCTTGGAAAGCCCGTTGACCTGGGTTTTATTTCCCAGTACTTATGTAGAGCCAGATGCACAAAGTGGTGCATGCATCTGGAGTTCGCTTTGCAGCGGCTAGAGTCCCTGGTGTGCCCATACTTTCTCTCTCTCTCTCTCTCTCTCTCTCTCTCTCTCTCTCTCTCTCTCTCTCTCTCTCTCTCTCTCTCTCTCTCTTCCTTCCCTCTCCTTACAAATAAATCAATAAAATGTTTTAAAGTAGTCTTTATGGAAGAAATATATGTGTGTGTGCATTGCTACAGAGGGACTCAGAGTGTCGTGCAAGGCAGGCCAGCTGCATCCCGAGCACCCCAGCCCAGGAGAGAGCCTTGGATTGTGGTTCCACAGCCGAGGCTGGCTACAAGCAGGCTGGTCCCCTCCAGAAAAGGAGGGAGGACGCACATCCACTATCACGCAGCTTCACAAGAGGTGGATGTGGTTGTGGGGAGATGTTTAGGAGATCGTTCCAGTGAGTGTTATGGGTTGTATGTGGTTTGTCCCCTAAAGGGTTACATGCTAAATGCCTGGTTCTAGTGTAGCAATGTTAATAGGTGGGGGTCATTGGGGGGGTGCTGTCTTCAGAAGGATTAGGGCAGTTCTAATGGGACCCTGTTAGTTCTTGTGAGGGAGCTGTTAGAAAAGAGAAAGCACGGCTCTTCTCCACGCTCTGGCTTCCTGTCTCTTGGGATTTCTTGCCCTTGCATGTGACTCACATCCGTCTGCCCTGAGGTCTTCACTAGATACACGTTGACCTTGCCCTTGAACTCACACAACTTTGAGCAAAGTAAATCTTTCTCTTTGTGTGATGTGAACATGTATGTAGTTCATGTATGTGTGAGTGCACACGAGGGGGAGGGAGTGCATATACACGTGTGTGCATGCATGTGGTGGGCGAAGGACAGCCTTGGGCATCAGTCCTTGGGAATGCTGCCTACCTCCTTTGAGACAGGAGCTCTCTTTGGCCCGGAGCCCACTGATTAGGCTATAGCTGGCCCAGGGGTCCACCTCGCCAACGCTGGGGTGGGAGGCATGAGTAACATTTCACTTGGAGACTAGGAATCAAGGTGCTTGTGTGGCAGCTCTTTACCAACAGTATTATCTCCCCAGCCTTTAAATGTCTTCTTTGTAACGCACTCAGCCTCAGTTATAGTAACAGAAAAAAAGGGCTAATTCAATAAACGAATCATAAAAAGAAATCCAGGGTTATAGACCACTGGAGGGAAATTACAGGAAAGTTGGTTTATATTTCCAGTCAGAATAGGATATTTGGCAAAGAGCAGAGACCAGTTCTATGGGTTCTGACCTCATCCTGGCTGTGTGACACCAAGGGAGCTACATTACTTCTTTAAGGCTCAATTTTTCCATTGGTAAAGTGTTGATCATAATGGTTCTTACCTCAGTGGTTTGTTGTGCCTGAGGAAATAATGCCAGAGATCACAGTGTAGCCACCAGCACTGAGGCCTGTCCCGAGGCTTTCAGATGCCTCTCTGAGAATAGTGGTTGGGAAAACCAACTGTGCAGTGCTATGTGAGTATAAGCCATTACCACATTTTATTATTCATTTGGCTATATTGGCAAAGGTTAGGGGGCGAGGCCTCAATGAAGGACCATGAGTGAATGTAGGTGAAGAGCTGGAAATGGACAATGTTCAAACTGGAGCCCCTGAAGAACCAGGCATGAAACTGAGCAACCAAGAAACAACAAATGAAGGCAGGGAAGATGGCTCAGCCGTTAAAGAAACAACAAAGGAAGAGGCCACCAATGATCCAGATGGGACGCTGAGCTGGCAAGAAAACGAAGGCGGGAAAGATGGCTCAGCGGTCAAAGGATTGACCAACGAAGGTACTGTCAATAAATCAGACATGAAACTGAGCAGCCAAGAAGCAACGAATGAAGATGCGGAAGATCGCTCAGGGGTTAAGGGAACCACAAATGAAGGTGATGTCAATGAAGCACACGTGAAACTGAGCAGCCAAGAAGCAACGAATGAAGGCGGGGAAGATGCAGTTAAAGAAACGATAAAGAAAGATGACGCCAATGGTAAGGGGGAAAGGAAGAGGGCTTCCTTAGGGACATAACATTTGATGAGCAGATGAGAGAGAGAGAGAGAGAGAGAGAGAGAGAGAGAGAGAGAGAGAGAGAGAGAGAGAGAGAGAGAGAGAGGAGCCAGGTGCCATCAAAAGAAGAAATGTAGGGCTGGGGAGATGGCTTGGTGATTAAAAGCACTTGCTGGTCAAGCCTGTCAGCAGAGTTGCATTCTCCAGTCCTCATTTAAAGCCAGATGCAAAAGTGGTGCATACATCTGGAGTCTGGTTTGCAGCAGCAAGACACACACACCACACACACGAACATGTACACATGTTCCCCCTCTCTCTCCTCACAAATAAATAATATTTAAAAATAAAACAAGAACTATACATAAAAGATACATATAATCACCTGCTACTTGGTCTTTTAGTAAATAAAGTTGTTCAAAATCTATAAATTTCTGGGCATGGTGGCATATGCCTTTAATCCCAGCAGTTGGGAGGCAGAGGTAGGAGGATGACTATGAGTTTGAGGCCAATCTGGGCTACAGAGTGAGAGTTGCAGTTCAGCTTAGGCTAAAGTGAAATCCTACCTTGAAAACAAACAAACAAAAATCTATGAATCAGATTTCATTCAGATCTCTACAGCATACAACAGACTTCATTCACAATCTACAATGATGACATCAGTTTTCCTTGGAATAATCAAAAAGCTTTTCTTTCTTTTGCATTTGTATTTGCTTTTTTGCCTAGAAATTCCACTACAGGTTCTTCTAGTTCCAGAGTTCTTGGACACAGCCCAGAACGTAGAAAAGGTCATTGACCCCATGGTCAGCAATAGACTCCACATGTCCACGGAGGAGCATGAGGTCTCACAAGAGAGTAAGGACATCCCAAAGCTCTCAGAAAACACCAAATATCCCATACATGGATACAACCTCAAGTCCTCAGCAAAGACCACTCATGTGAAGCCAGGTGATATCCCCAAGACTGCAGTGAAAACTCCCCAACCCAAACAGGGCAACTTTCCCAAGGCCTCAGGCAACATTGCCCAGGCCAAGCTTAAGAACGTCCCCAAGCCCTTGACAAAACCCAACCCGCCCAAACAGGGAGACATCCTTAAGGCCTCTGCAATCAACATCCATTCCAAGGAGAGCAAATTCCCCAGGCCCTCAGACATCACCACCAAGCCTAAGAAGGGTGACCTCACCAAGCCCTCAGATGACACCAATCAATCCAAGAAAGATGACATCCCCAGGTCCTCAGAAAATGCTATTCAGTCCCAGGAGGATGAAATCAAACCCAGCAAGGGTGCCCTCCCTAAGTCCTCAGAGGAAGAGACCCACCTTTTTGCAAGCCTCCTCCATCTTGCAGAGGAAACAGTGTCCCTGGACGAGGACATGGTGAAAGTGATCAGAAGCAAGTCGGACTTCCAGGTAGTCCTCAAGGAGGCTGGGGAGAAGCTGGTGGCCGTGGACTTCTCGGCCCCTTGGTGCGGCCCTTGCAGGAGCATCCGGCCATGGTTCCATTCCCTGTCTTTGAAGCATGAGGATGTGGTGTTCCTGGAAGTGGATGTGGACGACTGTGAGGAGCTGACCAAAGACTGTGCGGTTTTTCGTCTCCCAACTTTTCAGTTTTATAAAATGGAAAAAAAGGTGGCTGAATTTTCTGGAGCCCTTGAGGAAAAGCTTGAATCAACCATTTCAGAATTAAAGTAATCATATATTCTGAGGACATTGGGAGCAATGGTTTACAGCCGATCTTTCTTGTTTTTTAACTTAAAAAATTTATTTGAGAGAGAGAGAGAGAATGAGAGAGAATGGGTGTGCCAGGGCCTCCTGCCAATAAAGAAACTCCAGATGCATGTGCCACTTTGTACATCTGGCTTCACATGGGTTCTTGGGAATCAAGCCTGGACTGTCAAGGCTAAAGAAACAAGTACCTTTAACCACCGAGTCATCTCATTGGCCCCTGATTTTTTTTCCATTTGCTAAAAGAGATCAAATAAGACAAAACGTGTATGTCCAAATTATACATGGTACTGCTTGTAAATTAGAACTATGTAGTCTACCCTTTCTGAACCATAGTCAAAGTATCAAAGCATGCTGCGACCATGTTTTTGAGGGCAGGAGAAGATGAAATTAGACATTTCTTGGGTGGAGATTAGAAGTCCTGATGTCTTCTCCTTTTCAATCTTGATCTTTGATTTGTAATTTGAAAATTCTGCTCCTTGCATGTTTGTACAAGAATGGAAATCTAGACAATTCTTTTGCAGAAGCACCTAGCTGAGAGACAAATGGAGAGCTCTTTCCTCGTGCTCACTTGATGTTGGGGGCTCTGAAAAGATACTTTTGGAAATAAGGACTGTGAAAGAGTCACATGTCACTAACCTCCTTCTGGTCCTGGGTGCCTTTGAGGAGGCACTCACAGGCCAGCAGAGTTCCCACACAGGGCATTTCTACTGATCCCCTCCAAATCTGAGAGCTCAAAAGTGGCCTCTCAGAGGCTAAATTCTGAGTGATCCACAGTCCTATTATGACGTCAGTGGCCTGGTGACAAAGTACCTGCTTTGTCCCCTGGTAACTGGGTTCCTTATTCCTGTTCCTAAGGTGTCTCCAAAGACCAAAGGCCCAGGTCTTGGACTAGGTGGTAACTTGACACAGAATGGCTTGTTTCTTTAACTGGCTTTCTGGAGGGTTAACTGATATACAAAGAGCTTCACTCTCTTAAAGTGGACAACTTGAATGAGTTTGGCCAAGGGCACTCACCTGTGATAGTCATCACCTTCTAGAAATTGTTTAGTATTTCTCCACTTTTGTTACTGCTATTGTTGCAGCTGCTGAAATTAAGAACACTTAACATGAGATCTACCCCTAAATAAAGTTTTAAGTGGCCAATACCATATTTCATGAATTTGAAGCACTATGTTGCGTAGCAGATTTCTAGAATGTATAACTGAAATTTGGTACCTACCACACAACAACCTTCGTGCATCTGGTTGATACTCTAACAGACACCATGCTACTTCTGTCAGGCCAAATATTCTTATTTATGAGCAGAAAGAGAAAGAGAAAGAATGAGATAATGGGCACACCAGGGCCTCCTGCCATTGTAAACGAACTCCATAGTCACGTGCCACTTTGTACATCTGGCTTTCACATGGGCACTGGAGAATCGAGCCTGGGCTATCAGGCTTTGCAAGCAAGCACCTTTAATACTGAGCAATCTCCCCAGCCCAAAGTATTTTTTAAATATTTATTTATTTATTTTCTAGCAGAGAGAGAGAGAGAGAGAGAGAGAGAGAGAGAGAGAGAGAACACCAGGGCCACCACCATGTGGGTCTGGCTTATGTGGGTCCTGGGGAATTGAACCCAGGGCCTTAGGCACTGGAGGCAAGTGCCTTATCTGCTGAGCCATCTCTCCACCCCCCAAAGTATTTTTTAATATGAATTCTTAGCCAACATTTAAAAAAAATAAGGACTTCCTTTGGAAAAAAAATCTAGATTTCTAGACATTTTGAATTTTTTTTTTAATTAGGACAATCCAAAATATCAAGAAACCAATCTAATTTTAGGGACTGATTGGCAGGTAGGTGTATCAGTTGAATGGGGCTTGCTCCCTCGAGCCCTCTGCTCCAGAACCCTGTGCCTCTGAAAGTCTGAGAGCAGGACAGCCTCATCACCTTCTTAAGAGACACCCCTGTAACAGGCTCCTTTGTACCACCAACAGCCACCAGACAGCAACAAATAAGATGCCCTATATACTTAGCCTTCTTTCCAAAAGTGACCTACAAAAAGTATTAATGATAAGGCAAGAAACAAGTAAGGGGAATGAAATGCTGGAGGGAATATAGTGTTGGCTCTGAGGGTGTATAGAATTGCTCTGCTTAAGCAGCAAAATTTGATCTTCTTAACCATTGGGAAGAAAAGGGAAATTCAATAACAGCCACATGCCATTGCCCAGAATGAGCAAGCCTTGGGATGTGAGAAGGGAGCTAATGCTTTTCCTTAGATAAATTATTGAATGAAATTTCTCATCTGGAAACTGAAGTATGAGACACTGAACAATAGATGATGCTATTGATGAGGGTTTTTTAAAATTCAGAACAGTTTTCATATGTTCATATGTTTCATATATTCCTGCTGATAATCTTCACAAAAATACGGAGCTGCTGCAAAGTACTTTTCTTTTGAAATATTTTATTGGCTGGAGAGATGGTTCGGTGATTAAAGGTGTTTGTTAACAAAACCTCATGACCTGTCTTTGAGACCCCAGTAACCACATAAAGCCAGATGCAAAAAGTGGCACATACATCTGGAGTTCATTTGCCAGCAGCAAGAGGCCCTGGCACACCCATTCTCTATTCTATCTATCTATCTATCTATCTATCTATCTATCTATCTATCTATCTATCTATCTATCTAATCTATCATCTATCTTTCTCTATATATCTATCTATCATCTATATATATATATACATATATATATTATCTATCTCTCTCCTTGTAGACAAATGAATACATATTTTTGAAAAATTAAAAAACTTTATATTGACAACCTCCATATATATAGGCAATATACTCTTCCCTCACCTCTCCTTTTACCCTTCCTGTGCCCCCTCCACTGAATCCCTTCTTGCCAACTAGTCTCTCTTCTAATTTTAAAAATATTTTATTTTTGATGAGAGAGAATACAGCAATGAATGAATGGGTTACAGCAGGGCCTCTTGCCACTGCAAACGAACTCCAGATACATGTGCCACTTTGTGCGTCTGTGTGTACTTGGGAATCAAACCCGGACCGACAGGCTTTAAAAGCAAGTGCCTTTAACATTTCCCCAGCCCTCTCTTCTATTTTGATATCATCAATTGTTTCTTCCTATTATGCAGGTCTTGTGTAGGTGGCATCAGCCACTATTAGGTTATGAATATGTGACAAAACATTTTTCAATGAGAGGATTACCAATTCATGTTGTACAAATCTGTGCCTTCTGTATTCATATAAATAGACTTTCAGTGATGGTTGACTACCCCATCTGTTTGTTTTTTCTTCTGCTGGAGATAGTTTCATTTGACTCTGTTGTTTCTGTTTTCTCTTGAGTAAGTCTAGTTTTATTATGACTCTACATATTAGACAAATATGCCCAGAATTTAATGAGCTAAACCCAGCCTCTGTGCTACCAGAATCCTGTATGGATAGCTTATTGATCCCTCCAACCCTTAATTGGTATTTTCTTTGCTTGTGTGGGTGTAATGTGGTGTGGGTGTGTGGTATGTGTGGTGTACACACACGTGTGCCCATGTGGGGCCTGTATGCTCGTCTGTGCAGGGTGTGATGGCCTGCAGTGGCTGGAGGGGAATGTTCATCATTCTTCTGTTCATTTTTATTTGCACCAGAGTCTCTTTTTGACCCTGGAACTTGCTATTTTTTTTGGGGGGGGGAGCTCCTGAAATTCTCAGGTCTCTGATAAGGATCGGGGTTACAGATACATGTGGCCATACCTACTTGTGTATGTGGGACCTGGGGATGGAACCTGAGCGATCTCTCAGCCTTCCTTTGGCCCTCATGCTTGCATAGGAAGTTCTCTTAACCACTGAGCCATCTTTTGGGATCACCCACAGCCCTTTAAACTGTGTAATTTTCAGGGATGGAGAGATTGCCCAGTGGTTAAAGGCATTTGCTTGCGAAGCCTGATGGCCTGGGTTCAAACCCACAGTACCAACATAAAGCAAGATGCATTAAGTGGCACATGCGTCTGGAGTTTGTTTGCAGTAGCAAGAGACCCTGGCATGCCCATTGTCCCTCTCCCTCCCTCCTTTCTCTACTTGCAAATAAATATAAATAAATAAACTGTACAACTTGAAGGATTAGAGATACAGAAAACTAACATTAGTGACTGACACACCAACCAGTTGCTTTTCCAGGAACTTTACTATCAAAAACATCTCTGAAACTGGCATTTATAACATTTACGTTATTGTTATGGTTTGAGTGGAAAATGTCTTCCAGAAAGAAGCTCACATGGAAGAAGGCTTAGTTTCCAGCTGATGCTGTGCTTTGGGGTGAAACTTGAGGAGAAAGAAGTAGGCCACCATGAGCATGCTCTGTGCAGCCCCTTTCCCACCTATTTCTCTCTGCTTTCTGCTGCCATGAGGTGAGCTGCTTTGCTCCACCCCAGGCTCTCACCATGATGTTCAGCTTTGGCTCAGGCTCATTGCAATGGAGCTATCCTATCCGACCACGGGCTGAAGCTCTGAAGCCACTGGCCATAAAAATCTTTCCTCCTTTAAAATTGTTTCTCTCCTGGTAAGAGGGCATGTGAATAGAATGGGAGGAAGCCTAATCTCATGAAAAAATTGATCAGACCGGGAACTCCCTGACCCAGTCATTGGTTCTGTCCCACACTGAGCTGTTGATCAAAGAGACCCATGAGGTCCCCAAAACAAGGCAGGCTTCTGTCAAGGCCCTTGAATACCCACCCCAGGCCAAAGGGAATATCCTGTTGCTGAAGAAACCACAGAAGGTCAACACACCACACGAGAAACCCAGCGAGATCCAGATTGGTAACCAGCTCCCAGATGGTAGCTTGTGTAGTGGTGGTAGGCACTACATGAGCTGCCAAGGGAAATTGGTCAATGATGTCTGGAGTAAGCAGAAACCTCTGATATAAAATTCAGACCGGTTTCTGAACACTCAGCTTTATGGGAGAGAACAGTGAGTCAAGAAGTGATCATTTGTGCAATGGTGCCACCAAAACCTAGGGGGCTAATCAACGGTTTTCAAATTGTCCAAGAGATCCACTCAGTGACAAAGAACCCTTAACTGGAACTGGGATCCAGAGCAAAATCCTATGGGGACCAAAAACCTGGGCTCCAAGGGGAAATTCCCACTACCAGAGAACCACAGAGAGGCTACACCCTATAGAATCTTGCCAAATTAGCAATGTGTGTCTCAAGTAACCTAGACTGATCTCACTCTCCTATGGAGATTCTGTCTGTATTTTTCAGAAGGCAGTGAGAGAGCCGTGGTCAATCCAACTCCACCAACAAATCACAGGATGATGGCAGATAACCCGGCAAGAGATGAACCACCCCGGGCCTATCCTGTAGGCCCCAAATGAAACCTTCGCGAGAGTGGTGTGATAAACAAGAGACCTATCACCACAGCATGTCAACTAACCCAGGATAGGTCAACGAGACAGATACCAACAATATCCAACACAACCCAAAGCAGAACAGAGACACTTAAGATCTCAACAATAGGGCTGGAGAGATGGCTCAGCAGATAAGGCACTTAAAGGCCCCCAGTTCAATTTCCCAGGACCCACATAAGCCAGACCCACAAGGTGGTGGCCCTGGTGTGCTCTCTCTCTTTCTCTCTCTCTTTCTCTCTCTGCTTGAAAAATGAATAAATAAAATAAAAAATCTCAACAATAAAGCAGACTTGAAACTTAAAAAAAAAAATTCTCTCAGGTATTTGTCCCAGCATTGAAAAAGTCTAACATAGTTCCTGTGTTCTGTCATAGACAATGACTTGAAAATAGCCCAAATAACAATTGTGATAGATCTTAAAGGCAATTGAAGAATATCCTTGATGTAATTAAAGGTAAGGAGGCAGAATTCTATCAGGGCAAGACAATGCAAAGCAATGGTGTGGCCACCAACAGGTCCAGTTTGGTCCAGAGATAAAAGTCTAAGCTATTGATTTATGTCCTTTAACCTACACACTTTGAGTACCACTTCTCTTGACTATGGATAAGAATTCGATTTTGAAATTATATGCAATATATCTAATTACATATATTATATGTTGAGTTGTATTCTTTTGCAGAAAGCTGGAATTTGGGCATTCTATGTTGCTGAGTAAGAGTGAGGCATGAACGTTTAAAAACAGTATTTTTATCTCTAACATGTAACATGAAGGAAAAATACAATAAGCATTATAATGAGAAGGGATTCCAGATAATCATATTGGGTATGGATAATGATAATCTAACCCTAATATATATATATATATATATATATATTCATATTCTTAAGAGCAGCGCCAACAGCTGGGGACCAGGTATTCCAATACCTGGAATTGTTTGTGGGGGACATTTCAGATTCAAATCATAGCAGAGACACAACTTAAAGCTGGTCTAGCAACACTGGAGAATGTGTTGAGTTTTGAAGTTGGAAATCCAAAGGAACCCTCACATTTCACGTAGATGTGAAAATTCAGACAACACCGGGATATTTTCTACCTCTCAACTCTGCTTCTCATCTGGAATTTATCATCGATTGTTTTGTGTGACTCCTGATCACAAATAAAAAGTGAGTCTGTTTCCTAATTACCTCAACTAACTTCCCAAAGGAGACTGACTGGCTGGATCATCTGTCAATCCACGAGACGCTGTGTATCTGGGGAAGCTGAGGGGGCTCTGGTTGCTCAGGCTGTCACTGGTGCATGCCTGGAGCACGGTCAATCCCATCCAGCCAGAGCAGGAGTGGAGATCAGTGGGGAGAGTGGGAGGAAGGAAGAGCTGCGGCGAGCACATACATATTGATTTCAGGAAATGGCACCCAACACTGCTGCATTTGATGCAGAACCTACACTAAAAATATGGCCAGAATCACACTTATCCCAATTACAAATCCCCAATAAAGACCAAACCCATTAAGGGACTATGTATTCTCAAATAACTTTTAGCAGCTCTTTTTTCTTTTTTCTCCTTAATTTGCATTGTGTGTGTGCATGACGCCATCACTTGCCACTGCAAATGGAATGACAGAAGCTTGTACCTCTTTTTGGAGTCTGGTTTTACATGAGTGGCTGGGGAATTGAACTCAGGCCAGCAGGCTTTGCAAACAAGTACCTCTGAGCCATCTTCCCAGCCCAAAATTCCTTTTAAATATACCTCCTCGTTTCACTTTGCTCCAATCTGTTTTTCTTGAATCTATAACTATAAAGCCTTAAAATTAAATAATTCAGATGACAAGTTATCTCATGATGACAAGTGACTTTGACTAAAATTGGCATGGGGGATGTGAGTCAAAGAGAACATGAGGGGACTGAAGAGATGGCTCAACAGTTAAGCTGCTTACCTGCAAAGCCTAACAACCCAGGTTTGACCCCCCCCCCAGTACCTGCGTAAAGCCAGATGCACAAAGTGTCACATGCATCTGGAGTTCATTTACAGTGATTGCATGCCCTGGTGCACCCATTCTCTTGGTCTCTCTCCTCTATCTCTTTCTGCTTGCAAATAAATAAATAAACAACATTAGAAAAAAAGAGAATATAAGACATTATATTTATATCGTGTTTTGGGCAGTTGCAATAAGCTACCTGAAACTGGGTATTTATAAAGAGAGATTTATTTGTTTGACACTTTTAGAGGATAAAAAAACACAAAATCTGGCCTCTGGTGCTTCCCAACACAGTAGGGGAGCAGCCACATGCTGAAGGGACCAAATGTACTGGGTGGTCATTTGCACTCATGAGAACTAACTCCATGAATCCAGTAGGAGTCCATTCCAAATGTGATGACCTCACCACTTCCCACAAGGACCCACATCTGGAAGGTCTTATTGTCACAGCTTCATCAAATAAATAGATAATAAGAAAAAAGGAAGGAAGGAAGAAAGTAAGGAAGTAAGGAAGGAAGAAAGAAAGAAAGAAGGAAGGAAGGAAGGAAGGAAGGAAGGAAAAAAGAAGGAAGGAAGAAAAAGAAAGAAAGAAGGAAGGAAGGAAGGAAGGAAGAAAGAAAGAAAGAAAGAAAGAAAGAAAGAAAGAAAGAAAGAAAGAAAGAAAGAAAGAAAGAAAAAGAAAAACTTAGAAAATACGAAGGAGTGAGCAAGATAAGACAGTAGTTTGGGGGCGTTCTTCGAAACAGTGCTTTTGAAATTTAGTCTCTAAATCTGAACAATGTTATTTAATAGTGGGGTCCTGTTAACACTTCTGCCATTTGAAAGGCAGTAATAGTTATTTCAAACACATTATACTAAGTAAAAACTTGAAAGTCACGATAAATTGTTGCTTAGAATTCCATGGTCGTTCTGGCAGATAATTTTTCGCTTCCCAGAATTTGTGAGGGAGCTGTGAAATACTACCTTCTGTGGAGATAAAAGGTAGCTAGAAGGCAAAGTAAGCCAAAAGTTACAAAAAGTACAAATTTTGAAATAATGGCACTTTCATCAGCAGCCGCCAGTGCAAATGCACACCCAGTGCAGCAATGGTCGGCATTTAGATCTAGATAGCACCGAGTCAACAACGTTCAGAGGTGTACTCAACGACTTTGGAAAAGTCAACAATTCTTTCAAATTCCAGGGGCTGGAGTTATGGCTCTCCAGTTAAAGGGGTTTGCTTTTAAAGCCTGTTGCCCCAGGTACGTTTCTCCATGCCTGATGCAAAAAGTGGTGCATGTATCTAGAGCTCATTTACAGTGACAGGAGGCCCTGGTGGACTCATACTCTCTCTCTTTCTCTCTCTCCTCCCAAATAAAGCTATTGAAAATTGTTGAGCAGAGAAAATGATAAATGTAAGGAAATGAAAGTTGGAATGGCAGGCAGGGATGGAGGAAGGTGATTGGGAACTCTGAAACAGGGGCTGGGGAGATGGCTCAGTTGGTAAAAGCAGTTGCTCCGTGTGGTGGTTTGACATCTCCCATAGACTCCTGTGTTGAATGTTTGGTCCCTGGCCAATTGCAATTTGGGAGGTGGAAACTTGCTGGAGGAGGTGTGTCACTGGGGGTGAACCTTGAGGTCCAGCCTTTGTCATAATGAAGCTTCTTCCCCTTGAGACTGGAAGCCAAAAGAAACCCTTTCTTCCTAACACTTTTGGTTGGATGTTTTCTCCCAGCAGCTCAAAGGTAAGTAAGTACAATACCCTGCAGGCATTGCTGGACAGACAACAGTCCTACAAAGATACAGGATGACTATAAAAGAACCCCAGTGTACACAATGGTGAACAATGATACTCTATTTCAAAACAAGGTGGAAGGCGTGGACTGATACGTGAAACTCATCCTCTGAGGTCCATGCTATGGCACACACACACACACACACACACACACACACACACACAGAGTTTTAATTAAACACTTCAGCTAGTAAGGATGTCCTTTAAGTTAAGGGATAATTTCAAGCACATTACATCTGGTTCAAGGAACCCAGGAAGAACAGGGCTCTTCTCCTGCATAAAGTCTCTGCCCACCTTATTGCTTCTTTCTGAAAAGTCCCCTCATCTTGAAAAAAATATGCAAGAATGTACCTGTCAGAAGCCACAAAGCCTTGGTGTTGGAATGGTTAAGCTTAATGTGAGGCTAATGATTCCTCGATCAATACCTTCTGCCGACCTTAGGAAGCCAGAGGAGGAAGTTATCAGTCAGCTAGGAATTCTTACTTTAGAAGTCATAGGTCACGCTGGCTGCCTCCCAGATAATGCTGTAAAAAGACTTCCCTTAAAGTCATTCTGGGTGTAGTCATCTTCTCACTGCTGGAGCAAAACACCCAACAAGACACAGCTTATGGGAGGAAAGGGTTT
>PVHP010025511.1:0-25467 GCA_004024765.1 Zapus hudsonius | reverse complement strand
CCCCCCCCCATTCTTGATGACATATTTCCTTTTCCTTTTAAAGTAAGTAGTATTTATATTTTATCGTTTTGATAGCTTTGTTAAGTCCAAGGTTTATGAGATAATGAAATGCATTTTAGTAAAGTGACATTGAGATTTTTCTGTTCAGCTAGATTCACTTATATAGTCATTGAAAATCTAGTGTACAACTTGGGGCGAAGTGGAATTAGGACTTAGTATGAAGATTGACTGTATTCTCATTTGGTGTTGGTGTTTTATGTCTCGTCTGTAAAGGCCAAGGGGAAATAGGGAGATGCTGTCTATAGGGTCATGTGTACTTTGATTTAATATATGTAATAGTGTTTTTTATTTTTATTTTGTATTTTTTAAAAATATTTTTAATATTTTATTTTTTAAAATTTATTTCTTTATTTTATTTTATTCATTTTCAAGCAGAGATACAGGGAGAGAGAGTGAGAGAGAGAGAGAGACAGACAGACAGACAGACAGATAGACAGAGAGAGAGAGCGAGCGAGTGAGCACCAGGACCACCACCTTGTGGGGCTGGCTTATGTGGGTCCTGGGGAATTGAACCCGGGGCCTTAGGCACTGGAGGCAAGTGCCTTAACCCCTGAGCCATCTCTCCAGCCCTGTAATAGTGTTTTTGCTTCAGAATACTAAAAATATAATTACTTAGAATGTATGTACCAATCATGGTTTTTATTTTGTCTTATTGCGTATTGTCTTTTAAAAGTTTAAAGTTTAATCTAATTTACATACTATAAAATGTGTCAGGCACCTGATATTCATGACTTTACAGTGCCTGACACTATCTTCATAAGACCTTCAAATTAGGAGGAAAAGATGACATAGAAAAAAAGACTTGAGAGGGGGAAGGGATATGATGGAGGGTGGACTTGAGAGGGGGAAAGTGGGGTTGGAGAGGGAATTATCATGCTTTATTGTCTATAATTATGGAAGCTGTCAATAAGAAGCTTGTGGTAGTTTGACTGAATGTCTCCCAGTAGATTCAAAAGTGTAAAAGTTTTTCTCCCCATGCCTGGCTGGAGGAGGTGTCACCTAGCCCTAGGTGATTCTGGGGTGGATGTGAAATTCCAATGATACATATACAAAAAAACAGTCTGAGCTGAAGTCTGGCAGTCCAGCTATTTGTTGGAGTTAGATTGTGCTTGCTTGAGTTGCTGGTCCTGGGTCTCTCTCTCTCTGCTTGAAAATGAATAAATAAAATATTTAAAAAAAAAGAAATAAATGAACCATATGCAATGAATACACAATGAAACAAACTGTAAATTAAAAAGTGAAAGTAAAAATAGATTTCTATATTTCAGAACACTGTAATCTTTGTATCAACTTTTTGCTGTTAACTAAATCTTTGAATAAAACGTAATTTTAGATATATCTATGTTCTAGACATTGAAGTAATTTCTTCAATTCTAGGGTTTCGAAATGTTTAGAATGACTTTGTTTACTTGAATTGAGTATACAACATGTAGTTAAAAAGAAATTTCATTATACTTTTGGTAATGTCAGCACTTGGCATTTGGATTTTTTAGTTTCTAAAATGCTAAAATGAATATGATTTAATATTTTTCATATTTCTTGTCTTTCTTGTGCCTATTGATTTTGTTTAAATAACTTGTTACTTAGATATTAAGGCCATATTTAATAATGTTTTTTTTTTAATTCTAGTTCATTCAGCATCTAAAGAAATAATCGAGCCCAAGGCACAAGAAGAGGGACCTGGTAGTCTACTTAAATATTTCAGTGTTGTTTGGTGTAAAGCTTCCAAGAAAAAACATAAAAAATGGGAAGGTGATGCTATTCTTATTGTAAAAGGAAGGTCATTTACATTAAAAGATTTGGAAGGCAAAGACATTGGAAGAGGTATTGTGCTAATCCTGAATGTTTATAATTTTGGTCTAAAATTAGTATATATCTTTGGTTGCACAATTGAAATATTGGGTGTTATAAAGAGATAGATGAGGATGTTCTGTAATTGATTCTTATGCCTCAACTGTGTATGATATAAAGTTACTTCATAATCATGAGCCTCACAATCTTATGGCCTATATTAGGTCATCAACAGAAGTTTTATGCTATGGTTTCATTTTCTTTGCAAAGTGGTCAGTCAGTTTTATGCAATTACTTTGACACTCTTCTGCAATTAAGTAGTTTGTCTTGGTGTCTTTTTCTTTCCCCCTAAATGCCAAGTGACTGAAGTTTTAAAAGGTGTTATTTTTAGAAATTGAATGATACTCAGTTTCAGTGCAGTCAACAAAATTTTGAAAAGCAGGACAAAGAAATAATGGTTAAGCCTGACATAGAGTTTATCATTATTTCTATTGCAAAATGTCGCCAGCATAACATGTATAATACAAGGTAGTCTACAAAACCAGGAAGGTTCACATCTTCTACTATTTTCAGTTTTGAGCTAGGCCAATTTATAAAATATGTTCTACTTAAAAATAGAGTTTATAGTTTTTTTTATAATTGTTATATGCTGCCTACTGTGGTACGGATAAAGATAAAAATAATACGGTTTATAAAATTAGTATAGAGAAAGCAATGTAACTGATAATTTTTGCTATAGTGATATACAATCAGTAAACTCTTCCTAATAAGAGTGTAAATTGTGGCAGTATTCAACTACTTAAAAAGATATTTTCTAAAATATGCCAGTTTATTATTAATTTTTTAGAAACTTTAAAACATTTTGTGGAGCTTGTATGATGGCACACACTTGAAAATTTAGTACTTAGGAGGGTAATTGAGGAGTATTGTAAATTCTAGGCCAGCCTAGGCTTCATTGTGAGACCCTGTCTCAAACAAAATGCCCAAACCAAAGACACACACACACACGCACGCACGCACGCACGCACGCACGCACACCCCAAGCCCAGTTTATATCATATAATTCCTGCCCCTTGTTATAGCATAATAACTGCATTTAGTATCAATGATGTCTTACTACAACTGTGTTTTAGCTTTGCTGTCTCTCACTGGGGACAGTACAGTTGCAGATGTAATTGTAGTTACATTTCTAGTTCTTTCTGTATGGAAATACAGATGCCATGGCGTAGCTTTAGTTTCTTCACAAAAAAGGAAAGTCTATTCAGCATATCAAACTACTTTCTTGGCCTGATTTATTTAATGCAAAGATTATGAAACTATTACAGAATTTAATAGGCTGCATTTTCATAATAAAATGTCTTTCTCTAAAGTGCAGCTCATTTTATAGTTATGCTATTATTTCTTATTTAATGTAATTTCATATTTTGTATTTTTGGTGCTAAGGACTGAACTGAACTGAATCCCTAACCACTGTTTCTTATTTTGCTTTGATTATTTTCTGAACTAAAATGACAAATTCTGCTTCCAGTCTCTTTAATGAGTTAGTTATACAAGGCTATTTATATTCAAAATATAATTTTGATTCTGTATAGTCATGAGATGATGCCTACTGTATCACTTAACGTATCTTAAAATGTCAGTTTTTTTCTTTCTCAAGGCATTGGATATAAATTCAAAGATCTTGACAACATAGAAGAGGGTCAAACACTGATGATTGGTGGAAAAGAAATAGAAGTAATGGGTGTAATTTCTCCTGACGACTTCAACAGTGGGAGGTGTTTTCAGTGTGGAAGAGGAAGTCCTGCTGTCCCAAATTCTTCTCAGACTGCCAAGAAGTGCTTTTCTAACCCTTTCAAAAGTGTTTGTCAACCAAGTTCAAAGGAAAATAGACTGAATTATCTGCAAAGTTGCAAACCACGCCATGACCCATATGCACCAAGTAAGATTTTATTTGGTTTTTTTTTTTGAGGTAGGGTCTCACTCTAGCTCAGGCTGACCTGGAATTCACTCTGTAGTCTCAGGTTAGCCTCTGTGCACCACCACACCCAGCTTCCAAGTAAGACTTTTAAAGTAATTCATATATTCTCTTTTTATTGTCCAAAGATTTTGATATGTGAATTTGAAGTTTAAATTTTGTTTAAAATTTTTCATGTGATTGAGGCCAGCCAGGGTTACATAGTGAGTTAAAGCTAGCCTGGACTAGGTAGCATAGCCTGTTTGAAAAGCAAAAAAAACAAAAACAAAAACAAAAAAAAAACCCAAAACAACAACAAAAAAAAACAATTTGCAGGTGATGATTATATTCTTCTGATATACCATTCAGCATTAGAATAAATGTTGAGGGCTGGAGAGATGGCTCAGCAGTTAAATCACTTGCCTTCAGAGGCCAAGGACCTGAGTTTGATTCCCCAGTACCCACATAAAGCCAGATGGACAAGGCAGCACATGCATCTGGAGTCAGTTTGCAGAGGCTGGAGGCTGTGGAGTGCCCATTTTCTCTGTCTCTCTTCTATCTCTCTCTGCTTGCAAATAAGTAAATATTTATATAAATATTTAAAAGATATTTAAAACAAGAAATAATATTGAAGTCAAATCAGAGTTGGGGATTATTTAATAGGCAGGTTCATCATCTCATTGTTATTAATAGATATCAGTTTGTTGAGCACCTCCGAGTTCTTGTGTCCTGGAACAAAGAATTTAGCACTGGTCATAGTTATAGCAGAAACAGATCATTTTATCAATAAATAGTTGGCCGGGGATGATAACCCAGTGAGTGAAATACTTGCCTCGTGAACATGAGGACTTGGGTTCAGTTGCCATGCACTAGTTGTTTTCTCATTGCTGTGAACAAATACTTGACCAGAACCAAGTTAAGGAAGGAGAGGGTTTAATTCAGCTCACAGTTCCAGGAGGATATATTCCATCACGGAGAAGAAGACACAGGGGTAGCAGTGGGAAAGCCAGCCTGTCAGAAGCAAAGGATGAACAGGAAGTGGGGCTGAGCTATAAAACCTTAAGGCCTGGCTCAAGTGACCCAGTTCCTCCAGCAAGACTCTACCTTCTACAGGTTCTACAACCTTCCTGAACAGGGCCACCAGCTGGGAACCAACTGTGCAAACATAAGCCAATGGGGAGGAGGGAAAGAGAACATGTTACATTCAACCCACAACATTCCATACCTGGTCCTCCTAGGCTCTGAGCCACCTAATCATACAAAATGCATTCGGTCCAACTTCAAAGGCCCTCCATAGTCTTTTAAAAATTATTTAAACGTGTGTGTACATATATGTATGTGTGTACATGCCAGGATCTCTTACCACTGCAAATATACATCAGACTCTAGCTTTATGTGGGTGGCTCAGGAATTGAACCTCGGACAGTTAGCATTGCAACCCAGTGCCTTTAATCACTGACACATCTACCTAGCCCCCACATAGTCTTTAATAGCTTCTATACTGTTCAAAAGTCCACAATCTCTTTTGAGACTTAAGACACTCTCTTAACTGGGACCCTATGTTAAATAAAAAAAAAATACATACCTCCAACATATAATCGCACAGATTAAACATTTCTAGTCCAGAAGAGCGGAATGGAGGCCTAGCAAGGAAGGATTGGACCAAAACAAGAAAGAAAGGCAGCCGGGCAAACACCAAATCCTGCAGCTCCATGTCCAGTCTCAGACTTGTGATGAAGGAGTGGGCTGGATCAGAGAAAAAGTTTAGAAACTCTATGGCAATGCTGTATGAAGGATAGGGTCTTGAATTTCTCTGTATTGTGGGCTAATTTGCATGGCATGGGATTTTCTTTGGCTGCTCTGCTTTGGGCAGTTTAGTGAGCCACAGTTCCCCTTCTGATCAGATCTGTGCCAGTGGATCTAGCCAGGTTTAGTCCTTTGCCAACAGTTTACTTCTTGTATGCTAATGTTACAGCCTTTGTGTAAGCCCTCTGGACCTAATTCTCTGTCCAGCTAGCCTGCCACAGTCTTTCCTGAGAGCTGTGCTTCTAGCAATCTCTCTGGGGAGCTTTGAGATAATAACCCATCCTCTTGTAGCATAGTCCCTGCCTGAGAGGGACCAGGACTCTTCCCCCTGTTCTTTCCATCACTGGGGAGAAGAGCTGGGTTCCCTGTAGTAGGAATTGGCTGGAGTCCCTGCATCATGTTTAGTCTGAGCTTCTACTTCCTAGATGACGCCAGAGCAGCAATCTAGGCGTGAGGCAGGTTCACAGGGGGCTGCTGTTGCTGTGTCTGAAGCCATCAAGTCTTGTAGTACAGCTGTCCTCATCACTTATTTGATTTTCAGAGTGAAAGCTATATAAAAAGGAAAACATACTAAAGTTATATATTATATAATTATATATAATTATATAAATAAAAAATATATATTAATAATGTGGGCTGGAGAGATGGCTCAGTGATTAAGGTGCTTGCCTGCAAAGCCCAAGGGCTCCCAGTTCAATTCCCCAGTACACGTGCAAAGCCAGATGCATATAGTATTGCATGCATTTGTAGTTCGTTTGCAGTGGCTGGAGGCCCAGGTGTGCCCATTCTCTCTCTATCCACCCCTCTTTCAAGTTAATAAATAGATAGATAATTTAAAAAAAAAAGAATGTGAAAAAACAAATAAAAAACAACAACAAAAAAAGAAAATAGAAAAAAGAATGTGGCAAAACACAAAGGGATAGCGTTTTATTTGTTTTGTTTTTGAGGTAGGGTCTCACCCTAGCCTAGGTTGACCTGGAACTCACTCTGTAGCCCAGGCTGGCCTCAAACTCTGGGGATCTTCCTACGTGAAGCCTCCAGGAGTGCTAGGATTAAAGGCATGTGCCACCCTACCCAGCTTACAAGGGGACAGTTTTAAGAAGGAATCCAGTGATGAAACTAGTTGAAAGAAACTAGTGTGTAGATCACTGGGTAGATTTTATACCAACAGTGCCAGAAGAAAATAATGAAGGAAAGCAGAACAAAAGAAAGATTGCAACTACTGATAGATTTATAAATAAGACTTATGTTTGCATTTAAGAAGCCAAAACATTCTTTTCTCTTGTTTACAGTGAAATTTGAAGGCTTTTTAACTGTTTGCAGTTGTAAGCATCCTTATTTTCAAGATGCTCTTGAGGCTGCTGTGGAGACTCAGAAAGGACAGGGTGTTGTTTTTGTTGTTTCTTTTCTTCCCTTCCCCTTCCCTTCCTTGAGCCCACATGTTCTGATTACTCTTGGTGAGGCCAGAGAGTAAGGTGAAGGGTAAGGGCCAAACGGCTTTACACAAAGTACAAAATTAGTAAATGATGAAAGCCAGTTGACAAAGAAGACTGGAAACTTCTGTTCCATCAAAATAGAAAGAAAGAAACCAGGCATAATGGTATATACCTTTAATCCCAGCACTCAGGAAGCTGAGGTAGGAGGATCACCATGAGTTCAAGGCCAGCCTGGGACTACAGAGGAGTGCCAGCCAGGTCAGCCTAGGCAGGGTCTCACTCTAGTTAAGGATGACCTGGAACTTACTCTGTAGCTCATGCTGGCCTCAAATTCATGACAGTCCTCCTATTTCTGCCTCCTGAGTCCTGGGTTGAAAGGCAGGTGCCACACACCCAACTGAGAATAACTTTTTTTCATGTGTGTAGTATGTGTAGGTGTGGTATATACACATGTGTATATACACACATATCATGTGTGGAGGCCATAGGAGAACATTGGGTGTCTTCTCTATTGCTCATCTGTGTGTTTCTTTGAAATGGTGTCACTGAACCCAGAGCTGCTATTCATTCAGAATAGCTAATTTATGAGCCCCAGGGATTCTTTGGTCTCGGCTCCCCATAGGGCTGGGGTTACAGGCATCTGTACCATACCCAGCTGTTTACATGGGCAATAGAGAATTGAGCTAAGGGTCAATCAGGCCCTCTCTGGCCCTCTTTCTTGGGTAGCAATTCTTATCTGCTGAGCCATATCCTAGCTCTTAGAACATAACTTTAGAGTTCTTTCAGTCTGGGTAGAATAGGCCCAGAATGAGTTCTACCCTGAGAAGGTGTCAGCAAAGAGATGATATTTATATCCTTGACAGAGCTCATCTCTCTGCCTGGGAAGATATATTATTTCCCAGTGGTAAAGCTATGAATTTTAGCCTTTTTCTTTTGCTTGTAATCACTTCCCTGGGCCTTTCGGACCATCTCTATTTTATCCCTGTTTTTGAAAATCTCCCAAAACACATTTTATCAGTTACTTTCTGGTTTCTGGGAGGAAAAAAAAAAAAACTAGACCAGAAGCAGTTTATAAAAGGAAAGGGTTTATTACAGTTTACAGTTTCTGGGGGAAGTGTCCATCATGGTGGGGAAAGCATGGCAGGATTGGGCAGCTAGCTCACATTGCCACATCGACAGTGAGCAAGTTGACACAGCCAGCAGGGTTGGGCTGTAACACCAGTCCTGCTCTTAGTGACACTTCTGCAACTCCTAAAGGTTCGACAACCTTCCCAAACACTGCTACCAACTGGGGCTTAAGTGTTCAAAAACATGGGTCTGTGGTTTTTTTGTTTTTTGTTTTTCATTCAAACCATCAAACTGCCACACACTTCTAAAAGTTAACCTTGAATGTCTGGAGTCTCATTGCCTCTTTTTTGGGGGGTGGGGAGAGGAGATTGACTGATAAAATTACTATTTAGCAACAATTCTACCCTAGGATTTAAACAAATTATTTTCACATGTGTGTATGTTGTGTGTGTGTGTGTGTGTATGTGTATATGTGTGTGTTGACATGTCAGAGCCTCTTGCTGCTGCAGATGAACACCAGATGCTTTTGTCACCTTTTGCATTTGGCTTACATGGGTGGTTTGGAAATTGAACTTGGGTTGATAGTCTTTACAAGCAAGTACTTTTTACCATTGAGCCATCGTCACAGCCCCAACTCTAGAATTCCTAATTATACTTTTAAAATTGCCTTTTTGGACAAAATTGTCTTCTAAAATCCTTTCTTACCAAAAAGTATTTTCTGTTTTCTTTAACCAAATCAAAAATATATTACATCTATAACCTTTTTTTGTTTTTTTTCAAGGTAGGGTCTCGCTCTAGCCCAGGCTGACTGGTACATTAAAGAGATAAGGTATCTCTTTAAGACTCTAAGGAGGATGATTATATAGCAATAGTTTGCTTTTAAAATGACTATGGTTTTCAGTCCCAAAGTAGCCTAGATAAGAACCTTGAAAAACCTGTTTGTTGATAACACAATCAGATAGGCAATAGCTTAATGTCACAATTGCATGTGAAGTGACCACAGATTGTGCTATTTATAGGCAATTGTCTCACGCTATCTTAGACACAAAATGATGCATTAAAACAATGGACACACACACATATGACACAATTATATTAAATCAGAGGGCACTCAATAAAGAGAAAGTAGGAAGTTAACATCTCTGTATCTTTGGGATGTAAGGAAGGCCTAGTGAATAGAAAAAAAGAGATACAGAGATAAAGCTTGTTAGGCAGACTTGAGTTAATATATTGTTGAAAAGATAAATAGCAGAGGTTAGCTGAAGTATCTTTAATTTTCTAAAGTCCTTAAGTAGCCTGTAGAGAAATAGGGCATATTCTTTCTTTTTTAATTTTTTTTCAAGGTAGGGTCTCTCTCTAGTCCAGGCTGACCTGGCACTCACTCTGTAGTCTCAGGCTTGCCTTGAACTCACAGTGATCTTCCTACCTCTGTGTCATGGTTTGATCCAGGTGTTCCCCACAAACAAATGAATGTGTTCTGATTGATCGATCCTCAGCTGATGGCAGTTTGGGAATTAGAGCCTCGCTAGATCTGTGTTGTCGGGGACGGGCTTATGGGGTTATAAACCAGCTTATCCTTACCAGTGTTTGGCACACTTTCCTGCCATTGTTTGCAGTCTGGTGGAGGTGATGTCCACCTCTCTGCTCGTGCCATCATTTTCCCTGCCAGGATAGAGTCTCCCCTGGAGTCCATAAGTCAAATAAACCCATTCCTCCACAAGCCACTTTTGTTTGGGTTCTTTCTGCGCAGCAACTAGAATGCTGACTGCAACACTCTGCCTTCTGAGTGCTGGGACTAAAGATGTACATCATCATGCCCAGCTCATTTCTGTTTTGATGGAACAGAAGTTTTCACGTATTCCTCTCTGTCAGCTGTTTTTCATCATATACTGATTTTGTACTTTGTGTGAGGCCTTTTGGCCCTTAGTCTTCACCTTACTCTCCTGCCTCACCAAGAGTAATCAGAACATGTGGGCTGAAGGAAAAATATGTAAGTTATACTGGTATGAATATATACAAGTGCAATTTTGAAGAAAACCTAACCTCTGTAGTCAAGAAAGAGTAAGCACATTAATGAAATAGGATTATTATTATACCTATGATTTGAAGATTATGTGTTTGATCACGTGTGTCAAAATGTTAGAATGGTGAGTTATCATGCAAAGAATTCCAGTTTTACCAGTGAAATCTCAGCTTAATTCAGTTAAATTTTACATTGCTGAATTTAATTTTTAAAAGGTCATATTATTACTGGCAATGTAGGGCTTAGAATGAGCAGCCTTTCTCAGCTCTGGAGGACTTAACCCAGAAAGCCAAGGCACCATATGGTCAACAGTCACCAGGGCTGCTCTGAGTCAGTGTCTCTTAAATTAATTTTCACATGCTAGAGAGGAAGTAAGGAAGACAGAGAAAGGGTGACCAACCAAAAGTAGATTACTAAGGTAAGGAAAAACTGCCAAGCCAGAAAGGGATCCCACGAGAAGAATATACCACTGAACTTTCTGTTTATTGGACTTCTATGGGTGGGAGCTGAATAGGCACTGAGGAAATCTTCTTTTTTTTTTTTGGTTTTTCGAGGTAGGGTCTCGCTCTAGTATAGGCTGACCTGGCATTCACTATGTAGTCTCACTCAGGGTGGCCTTGAACACACGGCAATCCTCCTATCTCTGCCTTCCGAGTACTGGGATTAAAGGTGTGGGCCACCATGCCTGGCTCCTAACTTAATTTAAACCATGATATGAACATGCAAATAAATATACTCCAAAAATAATTTGGATGGGTTTATTATCTTTAGATTTATTACCTGAGACTCACCCTTTTTGTTTGTTTGTTTGGTTGGTTTTTTTAAGGTAGGGTCTCACTCTAGTTCAGGCTGACCTGAAACTCACTTTGTAGTTCCAGGCTAGCCTCAGACTCACAGACATCCTCTTACCTCAGCCTCCCAAATGCTGGGATTAAAAGCATACACCACCATGCCCTGCTAACTTTACAAATTTTGCTGCCTCCTTCCCCTTTCTGTTTTCCTCCCCTTTTCTTTCTTTTTTCTTCTTTTGTGTTACTATTAGCCCAGGCTGGCCTGTGGCTCCCTATCTTCTTGCCTCTGCTTTCAGAATGGAGGCTTATAGATATGTTGTCACCACACCTAGCCCCCTTCTTGCCATAAATGATTGCAAACAGTTCTTAGGAGTAATAAAGATAAGACAATGTAGCTGCTAAAAATGTGATACTATGAGCCGGGTGTGGTGGCACATGTCTTTAATCCTAGCACTCGGAAGGCAGAGGTAGGAGGATCGCCTGGAGTTCGAGGCCATGCTGAGACTACATAGTAAATTCCAGGTCAGCCTGGGCTAGAGCAAGACCCTACCTAGAAATAAATAAATAAATAAATAAATAAATAAATAAATAAATAAATAAATAAATACGATATGATGTTTGTTTTTAAGATTCCCTTGTAATGCCACGACCAAATGAGAACCACCAGTGGATGTTCAATAAGAACTGTTTCCCTCTTGTGGATGTAGTGATAGATCCTCACCTTGTGCATTACCTTCGACAGCATCAGAAAGAAGGAATCATATTCCTTTATGAATGTGTAATGGGAATGAGGTAAGAAATACATAATTTATTTCATTTGATCTGAGTTTTCATTTAACCTGTAACATGGTTTTCTAGGAAATGTTTGACAGAATGAGTCTCAAGGGTATATCATAAATTTTGTGTGGTTGGAAAGGTGACTGCTAAATGTATGTATTTATTCCCAAACTGATACTCTGCTGAGAGGTTGGCATACAGGAGTCAGTACTGTGGTCTTCAGTAGCTGTATTTTTTTCCTTTCTTGTGTATTTCATTTAGTTTTTTTTATATGTATATTATTTCATTTGGTCCTCACAACAACTCTGAAGTAGGTAGGGAAAATACCAGATTTTTTTTTTTTTTATAGACAATGAAGATATGGTTAGAGAGGTTAACTGACTTTTCCACCTATATGGCTAATAAGAGCTAGTGGTAGAGGCAGAATAATGATTAACTTCAAACAATTTTTGAGCTCAATGTGATTGCTTATACCTTTAACCTCGCACTTGAGAAGCTGAAGTAGGAGAATTACTATGAGTTTCAGGCCAGCATAGGTTACAAAGTGAGTTCCAGATCAGCCTGGGATAGAGTGAGACCTTGCCTTAAAAGAAATTGTTATTTTGTGAGTGTATGTGTGTGTGTGTGTGTGTGTGTGTGTGTGTGTGTGTGTAACTTTTTAGATTAAAGGTTCTTTACCACATAGTTTTTTGAGTATATCATTTAATTTCTAATATAAATATATATATATATATGATTTATGCTTATAAATATATAAATCATATACATATAATTTAAAATTTTGTTTTTATATGTTTTGTTTTATATGTTTCGCTGTGTGTAGTGTGGTGTATACACATGTATGTGTCCTTGAGGTATATATGATTTTTTTGATGCTTTGGATTAAACCCAGAGCTTTGCACATGCTGAGCACAAACTGTTCCAACCTCACATATTAAGTCCTTATTTTCATATTATTGACTCAACTTTTTAGAGACTATAACAAGAGACCTAATCCTAAACTTACTATGCCTATTTCATGTTTCTCTACCAATAAAGAGTTAGGGACAGGGCTGCAGAGATGGCTCAATGGTTAACATGCTTGTCTGCAGAGCCTGATGACCCCAGTTTGATTCCCCAGTACCCTTGTAAAGTCAGATGCACAAAGCGGAGCATGCATCTGGAGTCTTTTTGCAGCAGTTGGAGGCTCTGGTGTGCCCATTCTCTCTCTCCATTTCTCTTCTATCTCTGCTTGCAAATACATAAATAAAATTATTTTTGAAAAAAAGACTTAGGGACACAGAACATACAGTTTTTGGGAAACATCATTTCTGTGTCTCTTGTTTCTAACGGAAATTAAAGGGAAGCAGAAGAGTAAACAAATGTACTAATAGATTTTAGTTTCTTTCAGCTTTTACTTTTGTGTGAGGGTTTGGTGCAGAGCCAAACAGTGCAGTTGACACTTGAAGCTTTTAAAGAGGATCTAAGTCCTGATGGGTCTATTCACTCTCAGCTCTTTTTTTTTTTAAAAAAAAAATTTATGTATTAATTTGCGAAAGAGACAGAAAAAGGCAGACAGAGAGTGAGTATATATGCACTAGGGTCTCCTGCCATGCAAACAAACTCCAGATGCATGTGTCACTTTGTGTATCTGGTTTACGTGGATACTGGGGAGTTGAATCCCAGCCGCTGGGCTTTACAAGCAAGTGCCTTTAACTGCTGAGCCATCTCTCCAGCTCTTGAGGGTATAACAATGGTAGGACATGGTGTTCAGAAGCTCGATATTTGATACTTTCCTAAAGTGCAAGCATTTGAATGTCATAATACAAGTTGACTCGTGTTCCTTCTGTTATTGTTTCTATGGGCTTCTTTAAATGAAGTCCATTGATGTCAGTGCTCTGCAAAACTGTACTGACATCCAAAGATTCCAGTGGATTGCAGCTGCCCCACCTTGCCCACTGCAATACCCTGGACATTCAGATGACCTTTCACACTTAACTTCCCAGTCTCCTTAAATAGCTTATAAAATATTTGACTAAGTTTAACTTGCTACTCATATGGTAAGTGGTTATGGGAGCAGATGGAACACGCTTGTAATTTTCATATGAGAAATTTTTTTTTTTTTTGAGGTAGGGTCTTGCTGTAGCCCAGGCTGACCTGGAATTTACTATGTAGTCTCAAGCTGACCTTGAGCTCACAGAGATCCTCCTACCTCAGCCACTTGAGTGCTGGGATCAAAGGTGTGCCACACCACCCCAGCAGAGAGAGTGAATGGATGTACCAAGGCTTCTAGCCTCTGCAAAAGGAACTCCAGATGAATGCACCACTTTTCTCTCTGCTCTTGCTCGTTATACATTTTTCACCTTGGCATTTGATTTGCATTGGCCAAATTGTTTATTCTACTAATAAGAAGTACAATTAAATAACAACCTATACTTACATTTTGGTAATACCATTAATTCTCTTGGACTTTCTAACTTTTTGTTGTTGTTATTATTGTTGTTGTTGTTTGAGGTAAGGTCTCACTCCCAGGCTGACCTGGAACTCACTCTGTAGCTCCAGGCTGACCTCGAACTCACAACATTTCTCCTTCTATCTCTGTCTTCCAAGTGCTGGGACCAAAAACATGTGCCACCATGCCATGCTTGAACTTTGCAACTCCCCCTCCCCGCCCCCGCTGCCCCAGGTGGGGTCTCACTCTAGCACAGGCTAACCTGGAATACACCAGGTAGTCTCAGGGCCTGGAACTCATGGCAATCCTCCTACCTCAGCCTCCCAAGTGCTGAGATTAAAGGTGTGCACCCTTTGTAACTTCTTTTTAAAAATTATCCTCCATTTAAAAATATTTTAAAATATTTATTTCATTTGATTATTTATTTTATATTATATTTATTTGAGAGAGAGTGAGAGAGAGAGAAAGAGGCAGATAGAGAGAGCATGGACACTCCAGGGCCTCAAGCCACTGCAAATGAACTCCAGACACTTGGGCCACCTTGTGCATCTGGCTTTATGTGGGTACTGGGGAATCAAATTCAGGTCCTTCTCTTTTGCAGGCAAACACCTTAACTGCTAAGCCCTCTCTCCAGCCCTCTCTTCGTAACTTTTAATATATATCATGTAGATCTCTAAGGGCTTTAAAAATAGAAATAGTATAAAATTTGGGCTGAAGAGATGGCTTAGTGGTTAAGGCGTTTGCCTTAAACACAGAAGGACCCAAGTTCGATTCCTCAGTGCCCATATAAAGCCAGATACACAAGAGGGCTCATGTGTCTGGTGTTCGTTTGCAATGGCTGGAGGCCCTGGTGCGCCCATTCTCTCTCTCTCTCTCTCTCTCCCTCTCTCTCATAAATAAATAAAATATTTTAAAAAAATAGAAATAGTATAAAATTTATGATCTGAATAATATTCCTAATAATTTAAAGTTGTATTAGTTTAGTGGGCTTGTAGGATAACAGATTTTCTAAGCTATTTTGGTTGAGGACTTCATTGTTTGCCTGAGAGTAATAAATTTGTATTCTAAAATAGAAATTTTTGCTCAGTAATCTTTCTGATTATATTTACAATATATTTTAAGTTGTTTTAATATGCAGTTCTGATAAAAAAAACTATTTAAATGTTAGTGATGAGAAACATAGCTAAATCCAAATGTAGATATAAAATTGGGAATAATTTCTAGTCTGTCTGTTTGTCTGTCTGTCTGTCTGTCTATCTATCTATCTATCTATCTATCTATCTATCTATCTATCTATCTAAATGTAATTAGGTAGAAGACAAAAAATGGGTAGACAGGGATACTTACCCTAAGAGCTTAGGTTGTCTCTTGTAGATCAACATCTCAAACATTAGTGTTTCATGATTACTGTCACAATTTTTTTGCCATATATGTAATACTGTGATTATATAGATATATATATGTGTGTGTGTATACATAAATAAATGTTTGCATAAATATGATAGCAACAGATGACTTTCAGGTTTCAAATATTAGATTTATGTTTTGGTCATTCAGTTAAGAAATATAATGGATATAATTGTCAAAAATTCAAAATGTGGCATGTTGGAAATCAGCCAAATGAAACATCAGGTTAGTTTCTGTGTCATTACAAGATACGAGTTTATGGTTCTTGATGCTTTTAGGGGCTTAAAATACAATTATTTCTTACAGAACTATTGGCCGATGTGGAGCTATTCTTGCTGATGAAATGGGCTTAGGGAAAACATTGCAGTGTATTTCACTCATCTGGACGCTCCAGGGTCAGGGGCCCTATGGAGGCAAGCCAGTAATAAAGAAGACACTTATTGTCACACCTGGAAGCTTGGTGAATAATTGGAGGAAAGAATTTCAAAAATGGCTGGGAAGTGAAAGAATCAAGATATTTACTGTAGATCAGGTAAGAGATTTTTAAATAAAGTTTAGCCTTAGTCATTCTTAAAATCTCCAAGTTTTTAAAAAAATCAGTGGTTCAGTTATTAATTTTATGATGCACTTTTCTGAGTGATTCTCAGTGTTCCTCAATCCTTTTCCACAAAAATGGAGTCTTAGTTTACATTTTGGTTTTAAATTGTTATGGGATGATAATTTGGGTTTCTCTCAAATCCACATCTTGAAGCCTAACTCTCCATAAGCATGTGCTCATTGATTTGAAGTGGGGGTTATACAACATCATGAGTTGAACATGCAGCTGGGCCCTTGACTATAAATATGCTGAGAACACTTCATTAGCCTGATTGGACAAAACTGCCATACAATACTTATTTTAAAAAAAATGAATTGAATGTCTAATGTAGTTTATTAAATAATAAAAATACAGTGGTTTTTGAGTATCTTTTTGATCCATGATAAAATTTTAAAAAAATTATATGTCAACCATCATAAGTTAGTCAGAAACCTGTAATGGTTTTAGGAGGTAGGGCTCTGCATGGAAGGTAATTAGGATTAGATGAGATGATGAGAATGGGGAGAAAAAAAAAAGAAAGGTGCCTTGTGATGGGATTAGCCTCTCATCATACAGGAAAAGATTCTGGAACTTCCCTTCTCCTCCAGGGGAGGATATAGCAAGCAGGAAGAAGGTCCTCATCTATTCTGTTGGTGTTTCTAGAATTAGAACAAAAGCATGGGAACTAGGGGTTTCCCAGTCAATGAGGCTCAGCCACCTATCCCAGAAAGCCCACTGAAGGGACATGTTCTGGTGAAGGTAAGAAAGGAGCCTTATTTACAGTGGTCACACTGGGGAGATCAAAGGTATAATGTCCTAAAATCTGTGATTCTAGCATTATCAGTGTTATGAAGGAAAGACAAGCACCAGCAAGAGTTGGGGTTTTCGTGGCTTCAGTACAGGTCCTCTTGGTCTGGCTGTGTCTGGTTTATGTTACTTTAGGCCATTATCAGGATCAGCTGGGTGGAGCCTTGTTGATGTCAAGGAGGTTCTGTTGCTTAGGTAGTTTTGGTCCTTTGCCTTAAGATGTCCGTCATTCAGGCCTGTTATTCCTGGAACATAAGGCATGCATTTAGGAGAGAAAAGACTAAGGAGGGCTCAGAAGGAAGGAAAAGATACAAAATGGGATCAAAAACAAATGCTGTTGGTTAGCTAGGTCAGTGACTGGGCCTGCCTACATTGACACCCTGATTTTGGGCTTGCTGGCCTCCAGAACTATGAGAAATACTTGTCTTATTGTTCAAATCATGTATAGCCCAAGAGGACCAAGACAGTTAATATGTCTAGTACTTGATTAGCAACAACAGCAATACACTGCTTAAATTTGATTTCACTTAGTTTCTGATTATGGTTTTTTAAATATTATATTTTCCCCCTCAGGAACACAAAGTTGAAGAATTCGTCAAATCTCCATTTTATTCTGTTCTTGTCATCAGTTATGAAATGTTACTTCGTTCCCTAGATCAAATTAAGAAAATAAAATTTGATCTTCTAATCTGTGATGAGGGGCATCGATTGAAGAACAGTGCCATTAAGACAACTGCAGCCCTCATTAGTCTCTCCTGTGAGAAAAGAATAATTCTAACTGGTCAGTAGTTATTTTGGAGAAGATGTAATGGAATTTTTGCTTAGGGAATCTTTACTGTTTGTACTCGGATGCTTGATATACAAAGAACTGGTCGTGGTGGATGAAATTCATAGAACCTGGATTGAGGCTTGATAGGATTTTGAATCTTCAAGTCCCTGTGTAATTTTCTGCAGCCTTATTTTGGGGGTTTGGGAGGAATACACCCAATGGTATTGTAATGAAGAATATAGGAGACGGAGCTGGACTGGGTGTGCTTGGTTTGTGGGCCTGGCATTTATTTAAGCTGTACAACTCTAGGCAAGTTATTTAACTTTTCAATGCCTCAGTTTCCTTATCTGTGAAGTAGAGATGTAATTCCATGTGCTTCATAGAGTTGTGAGGGTCAAAGGAGTTAATCTTGGAGTTATCTGACATGTGTTAAGGACTTGATATAACTATTAGCTATTTCTGTGCTACATGTGCATGGCTTAGTGCTGGCCAAAGGTTCTGGCTCAAACTGTCTGGAAAGGTGGGATCGACACGTGTTAATACAAGAAGACCTTTCTACCACTCCTTTGTAGCTAACCTAGTGCAGGTCTTGCTCAGTATATGTTTTCTCGCCTTAGTCTTGTCACTCTTCAGATTTGCCATTCTGGTGAAAGGAAGAGAATTTTGTTCATTACTGATATTTACAACTCCTCTATTTTCTGCTCAAGGTGTCCCCCAACCCCATTTCCTTACATGACTGTTCTTACTATACGGTGCTCTCGTGTGATTTTTGTCCTTTGTGCTTCCTTGTGTCTATCAGGGCTCTTCTCTGAAATTAAAGCAAGAAGGAAGAAGAATTATGAAAAACGACTTATTCTTTCTAAATCTTTCAGGTAGAAGTATATCCCAAGGGCTGGAGAGATGGCTTAGTGGCTAAGGCGTTTGTCTACAAAACAGAAGGCCCTGAGTTCAATTCCCCAGTACCCATGTAAAGCCAGATGCACAAGGTGGTGCATTGTTTGGAGTTTGTTTGCAGTGGCTGGAGACCCTGATGCATCCATTCTCTTTCTCTGTCTGCCTATTTCTGTCTCACACTCTCTCTCAAAAAATAAAAATTAAAAAAAAAATTGAAAAAAGAAGTATATCCCAAAGCGAGAGGGAAGGATAGCTCCTCCTCTTCTGTTCTTAGCAAATTGCAGTGAGATGGGAATTCATTTTTATTTTATTTTATTTTATTTTTTAAAAATATTTTATTTATTCATTTTCAAGCAGAGAGATAGATAGAGAAAGAGAGAGAGAGAGAGAGAGAGAGAGAGAGAGAGAGAGAGAGAGAGAGAGCACACCAGGGCCACCACCTTGTGGGTCTGGCTTATGTGGGTCCTGGGGAATTGAACCTGGGGCCTTAGGCACTGGAGGCAAGTGCCTTACCCGCTGAGCCATCTCTCCAGCCCGGGAATTCATTTTTAAATATTTCAATTATATGACTTCCAGTTTGTATAGCAGGTCTATATTAAACTAGTGCTAGAGATGACTTTTCAAACTATGATTTAAAAATATTTTTTATTCAGGTGCATGCCTATAATACCAATACTTAAGAGGCAGAGGCAAGAAGATTGTCCACAAGTCTAGGACCAGCTTGGTCTGCATAGTAACTTGCAGGCCAACCAGGGATTTTGAGATCTGTAGAGGGTAGAGGACAGCTTTCTAGTGTTGGCCTTCACCTCTACATTTAAGGCAGGGTCTTTTGGACTCCATGCTCTGTTCTCTAGGATAGCTGGCCCCTGAGCTTATGAGCTATTCTCCACCTCCCTACCTGTCGTTTGTTCTCTCCATGGATGCTATAGGTCTCAGCAGAGCGCTGGTGGTTAGCAGCTACAGGTTGCCCTGGCTGCTGTGTTCCGTCTGTGGCTGAGCTGGGGAGGGAGCAGGGCAGTTCCCTGCTTATCCACCAAGCTGGGCACGCTGGCAGGATGCAAGCCTGCGAGAGACTAGAGAAAAACTCTAAGGATACAGCTGCAGTGGGACGGGCAGATGTCCTTTATTGTATGTGGAAGGGTCATATTTATAGAGAGGAGAAACCAGGAGAATTAGGGGCAAGGGAAGAGCAAGGGGATTGGTTAAGGGCAGGGTGGTAAGTGGGCACCTCAAGAGTGGATAGGTGGGGGCAGGTAACCTGTGAATGCCTAATTTGCATAAGTTGAGGGGCTTGCTTAGCCCTGAGTGGCGGGAGTACATGATTCTAGACATAGAGAGAATGAATGGTGGTGGTTACAGAAAAATCTGTCACCTGGAACTGTCACCTATTGTCAGCCCTGCTGGGGTGAGAACGCAGGATTCACTGTGGCTTGCTTAGGGAGCCCAGAGGTTTAGGATTAAGGAAGGAGGGTGGCAAAGCTCCTTTGGGCTTCAGCCTGTCTTGACTGCCCTTAACCCCATATCCTCCATGCCCTTTTAGCAAGGTTTTACACTGACCATAAGTGTGCTGGGATTGCAGAAGCCTGCGGCTGCTTCTGGCGTTTACTTGGGTCTAACACTTCCTTCACTGAGCTGTCTCCTCAGCCCAGGCATTATTTTGATTCAGGAGTGATGGTGTATGTGTGCAATCACCACAACTCAGGAATTTGTGGCAGGAAGTTCAAGGACAGACTGGGATACATATTGTGACCCTGAATTGTTTAGTGATTTTTAATTTTTTTGAATTTATTCACTTAAATATGAAACTGATAAAAATAACCAGTATCAAATATCATAATTATTTCTATTTCCAAAACTTAGTAAATGTTTATGGAAACCAGAGAATAGGTAAGATGATATTTCATATGAATAAAATAGTGTTTTTAGAGGAAAAAAAGTAATTTAGGAAATGGAAAACATAATCTAGATGAGTTATTTTCTCACAGTGCTAAAGACTAGAATTCCAATACTTAGGTGTATTACATAGATTAACCACTTTGATTTTCGCAACTAAAGGAGTTACTCTTACTCTCATTTTATAGATAATAAACTGGTTTAGATAACTTGTTCAGAGTTCCTCAGGGAGGAAGTGGTGCAGGTAGGATTACAACCTAAGCAGTCAGACTCCAGAGCCTGGAGAAAACCAGATATAAAAACGTATGTGAAAAAAAAACAAAAATGTATTCAATGATTAATGTCCTAAGCTTGATTTGGCTGTTCTTTCTCACCTTTAGGGAATTGCTTATACTTATTGCTCTTGGGGAAGAAGACACAAATTTCTACACAAAGACATGTGATTATAAAACAAATGACCATTTCCTCACTTTTATCTCTCCTTAGGAACTCCAGTTCAAAATGATCTTCAAGAATTTTTTGCATTAGTTGACTTTGTTAATCCAGGAATTCTAGGTTCTTTGTTATCTTATAAGAAAATATATGAAGAACCCATCATTTTGTCAAGAGAACCTTCTGCATCAGAGGTATAATGTACTTCAGTATGTCTGGGAAAATCACAACCTTGATACTAACTTAGAGCAAATTTAATTAATAAGTGAACTTTTCTCCATAATTGTTCATCATTGTCTATATTTTTATTTTAGAAAGTAACTATATGACTGACCTAAAATTTATAGATGATCACCTTACAAAGATTACAAATGACAATAAACATCAAGGTTTTTCAACATAATCAAGAAATAACTTTTATTTTTCTCATGGTTACATTGGCTGGCTTTGCATAGTAATGGCAAGGATAGATGAGAGTACCATCTTATGCTGGTTGAAATGTCAATTCACACATCCTGAGGAAAGTTTAGCAATGTATACCAGAAATCTTAATATCTCTATCTCTATATCTATATTTGTCTATATCTATATCTCTATATCATTACAATCTGGATCTGTTAGGAATTTATCCTTGTTTTTTAACTGAAATATTGTGTGTGAATGTGTGTTTAGTGTGTGTACATATGTCAAGTGTCTTCCTCTGTCAGTTTTTTCACTTTGTTTCTTTCAGATGAAGTCTCTTACTGAACCTGGAACGTAAAAAAAAGTGTCTATGACGCTTAAGTCTGCTATTTTTTTCACAGGAAGAAAAAGAGTTAGGAGAGAGAAGAGCAGCTGAACTCATTTGCCTCACTGGACTTTTTATCCTTAGAAGAACTCAGGAAGTCATAAATAAATATCTCCCACCTAAAATAGAGAATGTAGTCTTCTGCCGACCAGGAGCATTACAGATTGAACTCTATCGAAAGCTACTGAATTCTCAGGTGGTCAGATTCTGTCTTCAAGGACTATTGGAAAATAGTACCCATCTAATATGTATTGGAGCTCTGAAAAAACTGTGTAATCACCCCTGCCTTTTGTACAATTCTATAAAGGTAAGTAGTGTGTGAGCCTATGTCAGGCATGAGAGGAGGGTTCTGTGCGTTGTGAACCGAGAAGGCCGACTGTGCCAGTCCCTGGGACTGCATCTGTGGGTATTTAAAGCTGCAGCCCTCCAGTAGGGTAGAGCTCTGCCGTGGAGCTTCTCTCATCATGTACTTGGTTCTAAGAACACGCACGTCCATGTTCCCAGAGCTCACCTAGGGATGTGAGGCTTGAAAGCACTGCCTTGTAAAGTTTGGGTCAGTGAGACCTTGTCAAGGATTTTTGTTTTCCTGACCTTTTTTCCCCCTTTGTTCCCCTTCCCCTCTGTTCTTTCATAGTATGTTTCTCCATGTTTCTCTGCCCCCTTTCATCACCTCTTATTCCTCTTTCATGGTCTGTCTTGAGTAAGCTATACTAACTCTCATATCTCCTTGTTTACTTGTATGCAAACATTACAAATTAGGATCCTGCGCTGGAGAAATGGCTTAGTGGTTAAGGCATTTGCCTGCAAAGCAGAAGGACCCAAGTTCCATTCCCCAGTATACATGTAAAGCCAGCTGCACAAGGTGGCGCATGTTATCTGGAGTTCATTTGCAGTGGCTGGAGGCCCTGGTGTGCGCTCTCTCTCTCTCTCTCTCTCTCTCTCTCTCTCTCTCTCTCTCTCTCTCTCTCTCTGCCCCTTTTCTCTCTCTCTCAAATAAATAAATAAAATTTTTAAAAATTAGGATTTGCATATGAACATGATGATTTTTGTCTTTCTAGGCCTGTGTTAACTCACTTAGTATATATAATCTTTTCAAATTCTATCCATCTTCATGTGAATTTCATCATCACATTTTTCTTTACAGCTGAATAAAATATAAGTTAGATTTCTCAAATGACTATAGTTTGGCCATTTGAATATTTAATGAATATAAGGCATTTTGTAGTATAGTAAGAATATCTTGGTTTGGAATTAGAACTAGGTGGCAGTTTCTTAAACTACTTGGGTTTGTTTGTTTATTTATTTATTCATTTTGAGACAGGCTGTCATGTAACACAGGCTGTCTTCAAACTCCCCGTGTAGCTGAGGATGACCTTAAGCTCATCCTCTTGCCTCCACCTTTCAAGTGCTGGGATTACAGGCATGTTCTACCAAACCCAACTCAAATTCTTTTTTGACAAGTTTCATACTTATATTACATCTGTATCTGTGAACATAAACTTTCTTATGTGGAAAGCAGATACGATTATAACTTCATGATAGTGTCATTGCCAGTTGAAAAGAGCCAAGCAGAATGCTTTCCCATAAAAGTTTCCCAATAATAATAATATTAATAATAAAAAAAATTTTTATTATTATTATTATTATTTTGGTTTTTTGAGGTAGGGTCTTGCTCTAGTCCAGGCGACCTGGAATTCACTATGTAGTCTCAGGGTGGCCTTGAACTCATGGCAATCCTCCTACCTCTGCCTCCCGAGTGCTGGGATTAAAGGTGTGTGCCACCACACCCGGCCCCAATAATTATTAATAAATATTTCCATTTCACTCTGGAAAGCGTTTATTCTTTTATTTTCTTTTTGGTTTTTTGAGGTAGGGTCTTGCTGTAGCCCAGGCTGATCTGGAATTCACTATAGTCTCATGGTGGCTTAAACTCACAAGGATCCTCCTAACTCTGCCTCCCAAGTGTTAAGATTAAAGGCGTGCGCCACCATACCCAGCTTTATTCTTTTCTTTAAACACTAAAATCAAAATAATGCTCCCCCCAAATAACCTTTTTAAACAAAAATTGTAGGTGCTGTCTTTTGAGGTCATTAATTATATACTTAGTAAAGGGAGTGGTCTATTAGAGTTCTCCAAATTTACCTATATATTATATTGTTTTTTTTTCATAGAATTCACTTTGTGTAACTCTGTAGAAGACAGGATTATAACAATCTATTATGAGCTTTTATAGAAATAGATTATACAGTGGTAAAAATTAAACCCCTTGGGCATGAAGCCCAGCAAAAATAGAAGCCAAAAATTCTCCCTTAAAAGAAAGACCTTATGATGGCCCAGAATAGACCACTTAATTTAGAATATTCTTGCACATTCTGGAAGACAGCAGCAGGAGACTTCTGAATATTTCTCTATGATATGGTAAACTTCAGATGGGGCCTTCACTTATAGTTGGAGGTTTACAACAACATTGTTTCTAAATCATAGCAAATAAGGATCACTGAGAAAGTGCAAAAGTGAGCATTCTACATGTATAAGTAACATTTAACCAATTATATATTATAATACTCTACAAAGTTTTTAATATTATGTCTATCCAGGTCTGCACACATATGGATTGATTTAGAATCTCTGAAAGTAGGATCCAGGCACGAGTGAGGAGTTTTAAAAAGCTTTTGTAAGAAATTCTGATTGTGCATCAAGATCACCATCTCCTTTGAATTCTAATTCAATATTCTCCAGACAACCTTCTGCTTGTGATCTGGCTCCCTGCTGGGTCTTCTTTCAAAGGGTAGAATACATAAAGCAGTTCCTTTAAATACATTGATAACATTTCCAGAATCCCTTGAATTCTGATTTGTTACTGCCTTAATTTATTTAGTTAGACGGGTCACTTCTTTAGTGTTTAGCATATTTACATGCTTATACAGAAAAGCTGTGAACTAGACCCTGGGCCTAGATCTCTCTAAATTGTAGATGTTTTAGCAGATCTAACCCAAGGCAGCTGTTGACAAGTTTGTCCCTCCTATGTTATAGTAATTCAAGTAGTTTTGAGTTTGAACATATTTTTAATCAAATGACTTTACACATTGGAGATGAGCTAAATTACAATTAGTGGTTTGTGCCCAGCACCTTACACTACAGGATTCATAGGGAACTGTAGTACTGATAAAGAAGAGTTATAACACATGATTGGAAAGAAAGTTTAAGAAAGTATATAGTTAACTGCTCAGTTAAGTAAGGTCAAAGTTGTTTTATACTGTGAAAAAATTAAGGAGAGAAGAAAGTAAAAAGGGCTATGAATAATTAAATGAAATTTTTATTTGGTTGTCAAGTATTTATAGAATTGAGATAATGCAAAAAGAAAAAAGCATTTCAGGCAGTGGTTTAGGTTGAACAAAGTATGAAAAAAGTTTGAAAAATAGAGATAATTCTGATAAGTATGGAAAGAACCCAAAATGTGGTTAGTCATTCATAACTTTGATCTCTGCTTGGGTATATTTTAACTAGGTAGTTTTGATATGAGGAAATCTTGATATATTTGTTTTTTTTTTTTTTCCGTTGAATTCCCCCCCCCCCAGTTCGTGTCCTCTAATGCAAAAGAATTATACACAGGGACAGAAATAAGTCTTATTACACATTTATTCTAGATTAAGTAGTTAAGGGGAAAGGGAATTGGAAGGAAAGGCTGCCCAGCCACCATGTGGGAAGTTACAGAGTTCTCCAGCCACCAGTGTGGGGAGAACACGTGGAGAGTTTAGCAGTAC
>PVHP010025510.1:0-25108 GCA_004024765.1 Zapus hudsonius | reverse complement strand
CTCTCTCTCTCTCTCTTTCTTTCTTTCTTTTCTTCCTTCCTTCCTTCCTTCTTTCTTTTCTTTCTTTCTTCTTGAACATTATGTATTTTAATTAGCTGATGAAGAAATAGGATTCCATATGGATTGTTCATAATGTCAATAGTTTCATGGAACCCTCCCTCTACTCTGTCTTCTCCCCCCACCATCCCATTCAACCCCCTCTACTTACACACCTATCTCCTCCCTTAAGCTCTGCTCTGCCTCCTGCCTCCTGGTACCTTTCTAGATTCCTGTCCTTTACTACCGATTCAATGCCATACTTCATGCTTATCTAAAGTATACTTATACTTGTATACTTATCTAAAAATTCAAAGCCAGAATCCACATAGGAGAGAGAGCATGCAGCATCTATCTTTTCTCACCCTGACTTACCTCACTTAGTATTATATATTCCAGATCCATCCATTGCCCTGCAAATTTTGTAATTTCATTTTTTTCATTTTCCTTTATAACTGAATAAAACTCCATTGCGTACATGTGTCACATTGTGTCATGTCTTTAGTTATTCATCAGTTGAAAATAGTCTGATTCTATTTCCTAGCCATTGCAAATAGAGCAGTAATAAACATGGCTGAGCAAGTAACTTTATAGTAAAGTGGAGCATCATCCTTAGGGTGTACGTCCAGGGGTGGTATAGATGGGTCATATGGTAGGTCTATTTTTCACTGTCCCCGAAGCCTCCACACTGATTTCTCTAACAGTTGCACCAGTTTACATTCACATCAACAATCAAAAAAGGGTTTCTCTTTCCCCACACCCTTACCAACATTTATTGTTACTTGATTTCTTGACTAGAGCCATTCTGACTAGAATGGCATGGAATCTCAAGGTAGTTTAAATTTACATCAATCTGATGGATAAAGATGTTGAACATTTGAAAAACAATGACTATCCATTTGCATTTCTTATTTTGAGAACTCTCCATTCAGTCCCCACATTTTGGATTGAGTTGTTTGATTTCTTATCCTTTAGTTTTTTGAGATCTTCATATTCCAGTGAACATTTTTTGGCATTTTTGTTTTAAAAAATCATATGGTGTCATAGTCAGCCACACAATGCTGGGATGAATCTCTAAACCAGGCATAATTTTGGGGAGGAAAGTATTTACTGAAAATAATATATCCAGGGGAAGTTCCAAAAAATGAAGGAAAAGGCTGGCCCTCTTTTACAGAAGCAAGCAGAGAGAGAAACCCACCACCAGCACCTCAAGCAAGCACACTGTAACACTGTAACTCACAAATAGCAGAACTGCCAGAATTGGGTTCTGGCTGCTGTTTTGCATATGTATCCCTAGAATTTTGCATCCAATTTAGAAAGGGCCAGACCCCAGGGGGCCAGGCCAAAGTGACACTTCCTCCAGCCAGAACTGGCTGGAGACAATTCACAATTATAATAAACACAATTATAGTAAATTCTATTGGGGACATCTATTCAAACTATCACACATGGTTATATCTTCATGGGTTTATATCTGGATTGTCTATAAGATGGATCACTGGCAAATATTTTCTCCCATTCCTTAGGCTGCCTCTTTGCTCAGTTAACTGGCCTTTCTATACAAAAGCCTTTTATTTTCATTAAGTCCTATTAGTTGATGAGTGGCCTTATTTCCTGAACGACAGGAGTTCTATTCAAAATCCTTGCCCATGCTGATATTTTGAAGTATTTCCCCTACTTTTTCCTCTGGCAGTGTCAAAGTTTTAGGTTTGATGTTAAGGTCTTTGATCCACTTAGAGTCAATTGTGTGCATATAGAAAGATAACGATTTGTTTTCATTCTTTTACATAGAGATACCCACATTTCCAAGCACCATTTGTTGAAGAAGCTATCCTTACTCCAGTGACTATTTTTGGCAGTTTTGTTAAAAATCACATGGCTATAGCTTCATGGGTTTGTATCTGGTTCATCTCTTCTGGTCTATTGATCTACATGTCTGTTTTTGTGCCAGCGCCATGCTTTTGTTATGACGGCTCTGTAGTATGCCTTGACATTAGGAATTGTGATACCTCCAGCCTCAATTTTGTTGATCAGGACTGCTTTGGATATCCAAGGTATTTTGTGTTTTCAAATGAATTTTAGGATTGATTTTTCTATTTCAGTAAAGAATGACATTGGAATTTTGATGGTGATTGCATTAAATCTATACTTGCTTCTGGTAAGATAGCCGTTTTCATAACACTGGTTCTTCCGATCCATGAACATGGGCTGACTTTCCACTTCCTAGAGTGTTCAATTTCTCACTTGAGTGTTTTAAAGTTTTCATTGTAGAGATCCTTAACTTCCTTGGTTTACCCCAAGGAAGTTTATCCCAAGGTATCTTTTCAGGTACTTTTGACCGGGATTGCTTACCTGATTTCATGCTTAGCTTGTTTATTATTGTGTGTGGATTTTATGTTGTGCTACTTTATTGAAAATGTTTATCAGTTGCAACAGTTTTCAGGTGAAATCTTTAGGGTATCTTATGTATAGAAACATATCATCTGAAAATAAAGATACTTTGACTTCTTTGTTTCCTATTTGTATGCTTTTTATTTGGGTCTCTTCTCTTATTGCTGTAGCTGAGACTTCCAGTACTATATTGAATCAGTGAGGAAAGAACCCTTGTTTTGTTCCTGATTTTAGTGAAAATGCTTCAAGTTTTCTCCCATTTAGTATTTTGTTGTCTAGTGTTTTTTCATGTGAAGCCTGAGATATCTTTTATCACGAAATGATGTTGGATTTTGTCAAGTGCATTTTTCCACATCTTAGATGATCGTGTGATTTTTGCCCTTGTGTCCATTTACATGGTTCACTGCACTTACTAGTTTGTGTATGTTGAACCCTCCCTCTATCTCCAGAATAAACCCACTTGATTCTGGTAAAGGATCTTGTTGATGTGTTCCTGTATTCTGTTTGCAAATATTTTGTTGAGTATTTGTGTATCTATAGTCATGAGGGAGATTGGTCTGCAAATTTTACCTTGTTGTGTCATTGTCTGGTTTTCTTTCAGGGTAGCACTGGCTTCATACCAGGAATTTGGTAGTGTTCCTTCCTTTTCTGTTTTATGAACTAGTTTGAGAAACATTGGTGTTAGTTACTCTTTGAAGGTCTGGTGAAATTCACCAGTATCCCTCTGGACCTGGACATTTTTGGTTAGGAGATTTTATAACTGTTTCATCTCACTGATTATGTAGGTTGGTTGGTTTAAATGGTTTATCTCATCTTGACTTAATTTTGGTAGGCCCTATAAATCTAGAAATTTATTCATTTACTTAAGATTTTCCAATTCAGAGGATTATGTTTTTAAGATATACACTTATAATTTTCTAAATTTCACTGGTATCTGTTGTAATGGCTCCAATTTCATCTCTAATTGTATTTAATTGGGCCCCCTCTCTCTTCACTTTAGTTAGTTTCATTGGGGGTTTTTCAATCTTATTTATCTTTGCAAACAATTCTTTTCTTATTGATTCTTTGTTTTTATTTCATTAATTTTTGTCCCAGTCATTTCCTTCTGTCTAATGACTTTTGATTTAGCTTGTCATTTTTATAAGGCATTAAGATGTACCATTAAGTTATTTATTGGTGGCCTAATTTTTGTAATATAGGCCTTTAAAGCTATAAATTTTCTTCTCAGGACTGCTTTCATTGTATCCAGTAGGTTTCAGTATGTTGTGTTTCCATTGTTATTTGATTCTAGAAGCCTTTTTAAAAATTTTTATTTTATTCTTGTTTTCTTCAATGACCCATTCACCATTCAATCTTATATTGTCTAATTTCTATGAATTTGTGCATGTTCTATAGTCTTTCTTGCTATTGATTAATAGTTTTTCCCACTGGATTAGATAGAATAAAAGGAATCATTTCAACTTTCCTGAATTGTCAAGATTTGTTTTGTATCCCAATACATGATCTAGTTTAGAAAAAGTTCCATGTGCTGCTGAAAAGAATGTGTATTTTGCTGCATTTGGATGGAATGTTCTGTAGATGTCTGGTAGGTTAATTTGTTCTATGATATCATTTAATCCAGATGCTTCTCTGGTTACTTTTTGCCTAGTGACCTGTCAGTTTGTGAGACTAGGGTATTAAAGTTGTCTACAACTATTATCCTTGGGTTAATCTGTGCCTTTACATCTAGTAGTGGGTACACCTGTGTACAATGCATTTATGTTTAGCGTCGTAATGTCCTCATGTTGGATATTTCCTTATCAGTGTAGAGTGACCTTTGTGTCTCTTCCTAATCATGTTAGTTTGAATCTGATCAGATCTTAGAACCCTGACACCTGCTTGTTTCCTAAAATACCACTTTTCATCCTTTTACCCTAAGATAGTGTGTGTCATTTATGGAGAGGTGGGTTTCTTGGAGAGAACAAACAGAAGGATCCTGCTTTTTGATGCATTATGCAAGTCTGTGTCTTTTCACTGGGAAGTTGAGACCACTAATATTCAATTATTATTGAAAAGTGCACATTAGTTCCTGTCATTCTTGCTGATTTTGTAGTGCTTGATGCTTTTCTATTCCTCTCTTGCATTAACTATGGTTCAAGCATGGTTTATTCTTGCCTGTGACTTCCAGTGTGTGCTTTTCCTTCTCTTCAGTCTAAAAGATTCCTTTAAGTAATTTTTTTTCGGTAGAGATGGCTAAGTGGTCATATATTCCTTTAGACTATTTTATCAAAGAAAGTTCTTCTTTCTCCTTCAATTATGACATCCTGCTTTGCTGGATGTAGCAGCCCAGGTTGGCAGTTATTGATTGTCTTTCAGATTTTGAAAGACATTATTCCAAGATATTCTGGCTTTCAAAATTTCTTTTGATGAATCTGTTATTCTGATGAGCTTGCTTTTATAAGTGACTGTTTCTCTTTTGTTGCTTTAAACATGTTTTCTTTGGTCTGTATAATTAGTGGTCTAATAATATGTTAATAATATAATAATAATATGTTGAAGTATGGCTTTTTTCTTGTCTTGCCTACTTAATTTCTAAATGCCTCCTATAATTATATTGGCATTTCTTTTCCCAATTTGGTGAAATTTTCTTTTATGATTTTGTTGAAAATTCTTAACATGCCTTTATATTGATATTTTTCTCTTTTTGCTATGCCCATGATTCTTAGATTTGATCTCTTCATGGTGTCCTGAATGATTTGAAATGCCCAGTCATACTCTCTTATTATCTTCATCTTTCTCCTTGTTAAAATGTTCAAAATCCTCTACTTTCTCTTCAAGCTCACTTATTCTGCCCCTACTTGGATACATTCTATTGGAGATTTTTCTACAGTTTTTAATTTGATGTACTGTATTTGTAATTTTCAGCATTTCATATTGGTTTTTTTTCCATATTTCTATTCCCTTGTACATATGTTGTCTCAACTTCCTTATTTCATTTACCTGATTTCTTATTTTCTTTTGGGATTCCTTTAGATGTTTAACTCTTTTATTTTTTTAACATATTCATAATCATTCTTTTGAATTTTTTGGCATTTCATCTAACTTAGTCTCATTGGAGGTCATTACTGTGGGATTCATAAGTTTTAGAGCAGTTATTTTGCCTTGATTGTGTGTGTGTGTGTTTCTTATATTGCTGCATGAGGATTTAGCATCTCCCATTATTTTGTTGCTTGGATTTTCTGTTTGTTTTATTGGCTGTATTTTTAGAAGTTACATCTTCAGACTAGGAGGTCAAGGTGCCAGATGTGTCCTATACATTCCTCCCAGAGTAGAATAGTTATAGGAAGAGTGACCCAGGCTGGTGGATATGCCTGCTGTGCTAATGTCCTCCTGGTAATAAAGTAGCAGCAGTGGTCCTTTGGACTTTAGTAATTGCTTGTGGGTAAATGAGCAATGCTTTGGGGTGAGTTTCTGTCTCGCCTACATTGACTTGGTAGGCTATGGACTTGTATCAGCTGGTGGATGCCGTGTGGTTGGAGTGTGAATAGGATCCCTTGTCTTCCTGCTCTTTCAGGAGGTGTTCCCAACACAGAGAGTTTGATGTGGGAGAGGCCATGGAATCCTGTCTGCAGGTGTGCTGGACTGCTCGCTGGTCCCCACTGACCTGTCCTTCAGGTTGTTTTGATTTTCAGGGCTGGTGTGAGGAGAATCTCTTCACAGTAGTTTCCAAGGCTCTTGCTGGCTCAGGCAGAGCAAGATCAGAAGAAGCATATCCTTACAACAGCCAGCTAGAGGCTATTCCAGCCCAATGATGACACCGGAGGACAGGTAAAGCTGGGTGCCCATGTCCACGAAGAATAGCAACAGCAAGGTTGGTACATGCACCAGTGAGTAGCAAGGGCAGCCAGGAAAAAGACTGCCATTTTAATTTTTGAGACAGAGTCTGTCAGTGATTAGAACAAATCGATTCAGCTAGACCAAACAGCCAGGGATCCTGTTGTTTCCACCTCTACAGAGCTGGGATTCCTGGTGCTGTTGTTCTAAAACTTAGCATATAAGGGAGAAGACAGGTATGTATGGTCTAAGCTCTCAAAGACATTGCAGTGCATGCCAGGGGAAGACACCAGGGCTAGATATCCTGGGTGAGAGCTGAAACTTTGTCATTGAATTGATTTGCTATTCTAGGAAAGGCATATAACCACACTAGCCCTAGCCTCTTGATCATCAAAAATAAAACAGTGGTCATGTTCATAAGGTCAGACTTAAGCTTGCCCTCTTAAGTGGAAGGTTCTATGGTGGAAGCTGCTTCGAACAAAGGTGACATTAAAAAACTGGAGGCTGCTTGGGGTGAGAATGGTTGTCACTCTGCTGGGCACACATTATAAGCACACTGGAAATGCTAGCACTGTCCATTGTGTGTACCCAGATCTATTGAAATGAGAAGACTTATTTTAGTCTTCTGCAAGGCTATTCATCTCACCTTTATACCCAGGTCATAACATCCATCACCTGCTCCCCAGAGGCAGTAGAGTTCTGACCAAGTCACTGAAAAGAAGACCTATTTTTAGCACTTGCAGAAACCACAAAGAGATTATGTCCCCTGACTGTCTGCCCTGGGCAGAAGTCCCTCTGCCCAACACAGCTTGCTCTCTAGAGATGCTAAGCATAATCCTTGTCCTTCAGCAAGGTTTTTCCTTCCAACTGTCTCAGAAATCTCCCTGTAATCAGAGATCCTCCAAATATAATGTCAAAGCAACAATCTAGTGACTGAAGACCAAAACGAATGCATTATCAGAAAGACATTTAGTTCACTAACACCAGGCATTATGGAGTCTATTGTAGAAGTTTTAGAAGAATCTGATGACGTCTTCCCTGGGTTGAAATTACAACTCCAAGCTCTTCATTGCAACACAAAACTCCTAGGACATTTGCTTTCCAAAATCAGGAGTTTAGAACCCTAGTGAAGGAAATCAAATTGTATAAGCCTTGCTGATCTTGCAGGGCTAAGACTATAAAACCTTTAAGAATCATTTGCCTTTCTGCTAAACTCAATCTGCTCAACTCTTGATTCTGAGGAGGTACTGTAGTGTGGTATTCTGTCAGCATGGATGGGTAGTTTTTCTACTGGTTTCAGCAAAAGCACCAAGTTCACTCAAAGATGGAATCTGTCCTGGGACCATGGCAGTAGATCAAGTCCTCTGATCCTCAAATCAGTTATGACCAGAGGACTACGAAGAGGTTAATAACTGATAGAAGAAGCTAACAGACCCTTATGCTATCCTGACAAGAGCAACTACCTCCATTTAATTGTGTAAAGAATCAGAACACATATATAAAAATGAAAACCAGTTCAAGACTGCTTGCTTGCAAAGCCTGATGGCCAGGGTCAAGTCCCTAGTAACTACATAAGGCCAGATGCACAAAGCGGCACATGAATCTGGAGTTCTGTTTGCAGTAGCAAAAGGCCTGGTTCCTCCCCCTTTCACTATCTCTTTCTCCCTTGCAAAGAAATAACAAATTAAAATTTTTAATTAAAAATAATAGTTCATATGGCTACTTTGAAAATGCTTTAGAAAATTTCCTTTAAAATGGGTTCTACTTTCCCTAGAAATGTATTTATACATGTAAGCATAAATATCTCCAGAGTCACTTTATTTTCACTATAGGGGTAACACTTCCATGGGAAGAAAAAGTACTATCACTTTGAATTAATCATTCTAATTATATTATAATAAAATTCTGATTAAATTTGCTCTGATATTTTTAAGTTATGGATAATGATATTGTTTTGTGATTAATGAGATCCTATTTTCTTTCTCTGTATCATGGCTTCTCATTCTTTTATTTGCTTGACATAGAGCCACCTGGAACTCAGAGCTTCACACAGGTTCTAGTAACCTCTGTGCTTCTGAAAGAATCTGATGATCACCTTGGGTCACCTCTCTTTCTATAGGTGCTTCTGAAAGCATCTGCTTACCTTGGGTCATCTCTCATTCTATAGGTGCTTCTGAAAGAATCTGATTACCTTGGGTCATTTCTCTTTCTATAGGTGCTTCTGAAAGCATCTGCTTACCTTGGGTCCTTTCTCATTCTATAGGTGCTTCTGAAAGCATCTGCTTACCTTGGGTCATCTCTCCTTCTATAGGTCACTGGCAAGCTTATGAGCTGGTGGCCCATGCTTTAGGTCGCGTGCTCATGCTTGAAAACAGAGGCTCAGTGGAAAGTCTGCAAACATGGTTTTGTGGTCAGGCTAGAACTCTCAAAAGGAAGGCTGTTCAAAGGTCTCAGTGGGGGGTGAGCCCCATGTGCTGGAAGTGATGATATGCTTATCATTTAGTCTCCTTTCATTTGGTTTCTTTCATTTTCTCGTTTTTCTTTCTCCATTTCCTCATCTGTGCTTCCTGCCACTTCACTTCCCAAAGGAGTGGTCTATAATCAAGTCTTAGGACTGTGACTATGGGAGACATGCACCCTCTATCCTTTCTATTCACCTTGAGAGGTTCAGCAGAGTCCTGGTCTCAGCCTGACTCCAAGCTTTGTATACAAGCCCAGAGAGCACGACTGTAAAAATAGTGAAGGGAATTCTAGTGGTAGGCTCACTCTAAGAATAAGCTTAGGAACTACCCTGATCCACAGGCATAATCTTCCAAAGGCTAATAAGTTACTTCTAATGTTCTATATTACTAAACTAGCCATCATTTATAAATAGTAAAGGCTGAGAAAAAAATCTCGGATATAAAGAGAGGTGTTCGTTGTCATGATAGTAGCTGATGAATCTCATTTTTTTCATTTTTCCTCAGTAGTAGCTCATTGTTGCCCCAAATCAAAGATAACAAATTAACTATTTTGAAAGCAAGTTGCAAGAAAATATTAGACATCTGCTTTACTGATGATACCGCTGAAATAATATCCAATGTGCATTTTAAGGTTTAAGTCACACGTCATCTTCTACCCTGTGTATGACAGTTTAATTTGCCCTCCTCAATTCTCCCATAGCTATCCGCTTGCACATTCATTTATAACCCTTACATCCAAATTAATTTAAAATCAGCAAGACTAATCCACTTGATTACAAGCTACTTAAGGTCACTGTTCTTGCCAGTTTAATATTTAACTTGGAAACTCCAGTTCTTGACATACAGCAGATGACCAGTAACTACTAAAAAGGTTATCTCTTCAAATCATAAAAGCAGGTCAACAAAGCCTCTGCTTAAATCCTCCTATGGATTCCTACTGCATTTGGGGTAACATACAACTCCTCAGCATGACTTTAAATTTCTGCATGTGGAACCTCCTTGTTCCTCTTACAGGGAAACAAAACATTGGTCCTACACTTAAAAAGAAAAAGAAAACTGTAATTTGCAGCATTGCAAACCTTTTGTAATCCATCAAAGAGATACAGTCACAGGACAGCCAGCTCCCCTGCCATCTAAGGACTCATGAAAGATATGAGAACATGAGAGACAGGATGTGAGTTTTTCCTACCAAGAGCAGGTGTTAAATGGCATGGACACTCATAAGTAGAATATGGTAAGTTTAAAATTTCAGCAAGCTGCAAAAGGCCAAGTATGGGCCATTGTTAGATCCCATCACTGAGTAGCTGCAGGTGCTTGGGGAAGTTTTGTTTGTTTGCAGCCCTCTTCCCCCCAGACCTCACTGAATGTTCCTGGGAGAGATGGAGTGAAGTCAGGATACTGGGAATCTTCCTTTGCAAGTTTGGGGAACTGAAATAAGAATCGCTGCTCCCATATCAACTTCTGGGTACCAGTAGACCCATTGCAACTGGAGTAAGGATGCAGAAAAAGGGTCACCTTGGAACAGGGGCAGGAGAGTGTCCTGAGCACAGAATATTTGGGGTCTTTGATCATGAGGAAGACCAGAATCCCTGAGAAACAGCCCCTCCACACCTTGGAATACAGAACCTACCAGGACAAAGGCTCAACCTCAACTGAAGACTAGAAAACACCGAGCAGCAGAGGCCAGCAGCTTACTGCTGGGTGTGGCACAAGAACGTGATGGAAGATGGTGTCACCACGACATGACGTCACTGAGGAAGTTCAACACTATTTAGAACAGGAACACAGAGATTATTCTCAGAAAGACTCCAGCCTAAAACACAAAGTAATTCTGGAGGAATCGTAAGACAATGGGCACAGAGGGAAAACCCGAGGACAGGGCAGCCTCCATAGGATTGATTGAGCTCCTTTGTGCTTAGCAAAGAAGAGGCAGGTCTCTTTCCAGGGACAACTTGGACTCACCACATGCTCTATTGTCTCCAACATGTGAGGCTTTTAACCACAAATTGTAATTAACAAAAAGAAACAAGGAAAGAAATGTGTCATCAAGAGACAAAGTCACGAACAGAAGTACATTAAGTGATCCAGATGTTCAAGCTATCAGGAAAACACAGCTAATTTTGACTAATACGATAAAAGCTATATGAAAAGTGGGCCATCTTTGTGAACATAATAGTTCATGCCCATGGAGAAATGGAAACCCCAAGAAAGATTCAACTGGGTGATAAACATGTATCAGACATGAAGCATGCCTTTAACGGGCCCTCAGTGGACTGGACAAAGACAAGAAAGGACCAGTGATCTTAAAGGTTATTAGAAATCATCAAAGTGAGCTGGATGTGGTGGCCCATGCCTTTAATCCCAGCACTCCAGAGGCAGAGGTAGAAGAATGATGCCACCCTGAGACTACATCTACATAGTGAATGCTAGGTGAGCCTGGGCTAGACAGACACTACCTTGTGAACCCCCCCCCCAAAAAAAAAGGAAAAGAAATTAACACAAGAGTGAAAAACTAGTTCAGGAGCCCTGGTACCTATCAAATTGTCTGTATGATTCGAACTCTAGAAGGAAAAGAATTAAAGCACTATTTGAAGACCTGGAGGCTTAGAGTTTCCCCAAATCAATGAATGATAATATTGATGATTAATCTTCATTTGACTTAGGGTGTGTCTGTGAGGATGTTTTCTGAGAAGATTGGCAGGTGGAACAGTAACTGACGACCTGCCCTGAATGTGGGAGAGACCATCCACTAGCCTGGGGCCTGGACGGGAAAAAGTTGGGAGAGGAAGCCGCACAGGGGTGCAAGCACCTGTCTTGGCTCCCACCACTGCAGGCGTCAGACTCCAGCTTCTTCTGCCTTCAGCAGGGACACAGCTGCAGCAACTGTCCAGGGAGCTTCCAGGCCTTCAGGGTTGGACTGGGACTGTGAAGGTGCTCAGCCTTTGGGTCCGAACATCCCCTGGGTTTTCTGTCTCTCCAGAGAACACCCAATCATGTAAGCCAAACCAACATATTTTCTTTTATTATGTGCGTGTGTGTCTGTCTGTCTGCCTGTATGTATATATATCCGAACCACAGATCCAAGCAGTTCATCAAACTTCAATCTTTATAAACCCTCACATCCACACATGCACATGGATACACACTTGTTATCACATGAAGAACACAGATTGAAAAACTTAAAGCAGATTTCTCATCAAAACTATTCCAGACAAGAGACATTATTAGTATGTTTTTAAAAACTGACATGCTAGATAATTTTATTCACAGCAAAAATATATTTCAAAATGAAAAAGCAATAAAGATTTCTGCCAATGTTATTTCAGGCAATTGACTGGCAGAAAGTGGACTCTGGAAGAAATTCTCAAAAGAGGATTTTGAGGTAGAAGAAGCAGAATACCAGAGAAAACATGGATCTCTGCAAAGAAATGAGAAGTTCTGTAAATGACACTAATGATGCCACACATTAAGTGTTCTAAAAATATCGAGTATTGTGGGGTCTTCATGACTTCAGGCTTTTAGGATCCCACAATTAATGCCAGTAACGCCACCAAGGAGGACCCTCAGTAGAATGGGGGTGAGGGAGAGGGATGTAAGAGTACAACCTTTTATAAAAAACTAAATTTTATAATATTGTTTACTGCAGGCAAACAGTACATTATAAAAATTTACATGTGAGAGCAATATTTATTCATTATTAGTATAAATAAACTTAAAATATATAATAGCACAAAGTTTGTAGGAGAAAATTACAAGTGTCTGGTTGTAACATTCATAACATTCATTTGAAGTGGTAAGTTAACATTTGAAGAGAGATAGGATTGATTAAAGCTGGCATTGTAAATCCGAGGACAAGCACTAGAATCATGTTCAAGGTGTAAGCCTATAACAGTAGAGTTAAAATAAATCATAAACAATATTCAATATAAAAGAAGGCATGTGAAGAATAATATTTAAAGCCAGGAAAACCAAATAATGCTCAATTTGATTCCAACTACACCAACAATTGTGTTCAATATAAACAGTCTAAATACACCAATTAAAACGCAGAGATTGGGCTGGAGAGATGGCCCAGCAGTTAAGGCACTTGCCTACAAAGCTTAATGATCCTGGATCAATTACCCAGTACCCACATAGAGCCAGATGCACAAAGTGACTCATGCCTCTGGAGTTTGGTTGGAGTGACTAGAGGCCCTGGTGTGCCCATTCTCATTCTCTCTCTCTCTCTCTCTCTCTCTCTCTCTCTCTGTGTGTGTGTGTGTGTGTGTGTGTATGTCTGTCTATATGTCTCTGCTTGCAAATAAATAAATAAAAATATTAGAAAAAAACACAAATCAGTTTGTCAAACTGGATTTAAAAGCAAAACTCAGACTATATGATGTCTACAGCAAAGTACCTTCCACAGAGAGCTAAATAAACTAAAAGACAAGATGACAGAGTGCATGCATAAAACCACATAGACCTGCATGTAAACATTACTCAAAGGAAAGCTGAAGTGACTCTTAATATCAGAAACATACACTTCAAAGCCAGAATGTTAGCAGAGGATTACATACATTTAAAAGATTATGTCACCAGAAAGACAGCAATGTTTAACGTACATATGCCTAACAAAGAGTTCCAAATGCATGGATCCTTCCCGAATGAAGAGAAATTGGCAAATCTACAAGCTTAGTTGGCTTTATTTCCTTTCATGACAATGGACAGAACAAGTGGACAAAAGAAGAGTGAGGATATACCACACCTGAGCACCATGACCATGCACTGCTAGAGACGTCCAGTGTGACCAACCACCAGGGAAATGGAAGTTAAAGAGCAATGAGAATGCATTAGATTCACGAAAAAGACCACTTTTGTGTGTGTGTGTGTGTGTGTGTGTGTGTGTGTGTGTGTGGTATCTACATGTGTGTGCACAGATGTGTGTGCACATACATGAGAGGCCAGAAGAGAATATCAAGCATTGTTCTCTATGGCCTACTGTGCTATTTCCTTGAGACAGAGTCTTGCTCTGAATCCAGAGCTGCCATATGTTAGGGAAACACAGCTGACCAGTGATTCTCCTCCCCGCCCCCCTGCAAAGCTGGGGTCACTGGTCTGTGTGGCTATGCCTGGATTTTTACATGAATACTAGGGATCAACCTTAAGCTTTCTCAGGCTTTCATGGTTGTGTGTCAAGCAATCTGATCTGATGATCCCTCTCTCCATCCCCAAGAATGGCTAAAGGTTTTACACCTTAAAGAGCAAGTGTAGCCAGAACTAGTCCAGGTAAGGATATGAATCAACTTGAGCTTTTGTGTTTGATGGAAAATGTAAAATGGTATAGTTATCTTGGAAAATATTTTGAAAGGTTTTTGTAAAGTTAAACTTGCATTTACCACACACAGCCCAGCAATCTCACTCCTGGGTATTTCTCCAAGTCAAATGCAATGTTACGTTCCTTCACAAACCTGGATAGAAATCGTTATTGTGGTTGATTCATGATCACTCCAAATGGATAAATAAATAGTAGAACATCCAAACCATGGCATATTATATAGCAGTAAAAAGCAATGAACTGCTAATGAGTGTAAAGGAATCTCACTTAGTAAAGGAAGGCAGACCACCAGGGCACGCCCCATCTTTGTAGTATTTTTGTGAAGAGCAACTACAGGTTAAAAAACAGAGTGGGTGCCAAAGCAAGGAGGGTTGTTTACCCAAACTTTTAAATATCTCAAAAATGTTCTATATCTTGGGCTGCAGAGATGGCTCAGCAGTTAAGGCACTTGCTTGAAAAGCCTAATGACCTGGGTTTGATTCCCCAGAACCCATGTAAAGCCATATGCACCAAGAGGCTCATGCATCTGGAGTTCCTTTGCAGCAGCTGGAGGCCTCGGCATACTCATTCTGTCTGTCTTCTCTCTATCTCTCTCTGCTTGCGAATAAATAAATAAAAATCTTAAAATTGTCTTTATATTTTGATTGTAGTGGTGCTTACCTAACTAAATAATGCATTAAAACTTGCAGAGCTGTATATAGAAAGGTGAGTTCTGTTCTATATAAATTATATCATCATTCTAAAAAGGAAGGAAGATGTTTTCCATGATCTGGCCCATTGTCCTCATCAACCACTTCTTCCAATGTACCCCATTCTCACAGATTCTGGGCTGTCACACCTGCTGCTCTGTTCGTTTGAACCATCCACCACACAGTCTTCATCTGGCTGACTCCTACACATCCTTCAGTCTTCAGATAAATCGTGGGTTTATCTAGTACTTATTGGGTGTGTGACCTCCAAGTTATTAATGAATATCTCTGTTGTTTTCTTCACCTGTGAAAACACAGTATTAAGAGCATTTTCTTTCTAAGATTTCTTTGAGGACTACTAGTAAATGTGATGCCTGGCACGCAGTAACACTGTATACGCAGTATGATAATTCTGCAAAGGACCTTTCCAACTGAGACAAGAAGGCAGCAAGGTCAAAGCCTACCTGGACAACTTAGTGAGATCCTGTCTCAAAATTAAACAAACCAAGATCTGGGATGCAGCTCAGGGCTAAGACACTGCCTGGCATTTATTTATGAGGTCCTGGGTTCAACCTCCAAGCACTTCAGAGGAGGGGAGGGTGCAGATGTTTATCTCAGTTCTGAAGGCTGCAAGTCCAAGATCAAAGTGCCAGCAGATGCAGTGTCTGGAGAAGGCTCTCTTACTGGCTCACAGATGGCCATCTTTTCACTGAGGTGAAAATGCCATTATGACCTAATCTCTTCCCCAAAACTCCATTTCCAAACACTGTTGAGCCAAGGATTATCTTTTAACATTTGAATGGGGAACATTTGGTCTATAGCTTTGTACTAGTTACTCTCCTTGCTGCTGAGACAAAATCCTAGAGAGAAACAATAGAAGGGAGGGTGTATATGGCTCACAGTTTGAGGGCACTCAGGAAACCTGGAGAGATGAATGCTCAAACTTAATTTGCTTTCTCCTTTTTACTCAGTCTCATACCTACAGCCTAAGGGCTAATACTCGCCACAGTTAGGGTGCTCAGAAAATGCCATCCTCCATGAATGCCATCTCGTAACTTGGTCTCCAGGTTATAGATGCCATTGGAAATTCACACCAGGACTTTGTCACACTGGCTGGGTGGCTTTTTATGATCAGAGTTCAAACCAGGAATCGCCTGGTGTTCCTGCTCCTGGCGACTCTTCCCGCAGCAGTGCCTCTGCTCACCCAGCTTTACTTAAGACCAATCTTCTCGGTCAGGCTGCCTCCAACATGAAGGTCTGTCATCTTCCCTTCGTGAAAGAGAGAGAAGAAAGCCACACATTGGCTTCAGATGCAACTTGTTCTCCACTCTTTCTTACCAGAAAGTTGCGCTCTTTGGAAATTGCTGGGCCAGCCTCAGTGGGGCTCATCCTTTGATCTCCAAGAGGTTAGGAATTTGTGCTCTGTGAAGAAGACTTTTTAACTAGAAGAGAAATGTCATGGCCCTTCATTGCTCTGCTCTGGAATTGCTCCCTGAGGGAGGCAGACACAAGAAAGGGAAGGGACTAGGGGCAGCACAGATGGAGATGGGTCAGAGGGGGTCACAGCTGTGTGGACTGTGGTTCATCGGGATGCAGCTCTCTGGGAAGCTGGCCAGCAGTGGAGCCAGCATGAATGGTCAACAGAGAAGATGGAAGCTGGACAAGATAACATATCTCAGTTGCTGCACCCAGGGCTTTGCTTCAGAGGGAGGCCTGATCCCCTAGCCCTTCCCACTAGGGTCTTAGAGGATGGATGGATTCACCTGCCTTTTGTACTTGTAGCAAGCGAGGGACTCTCCATTATCAATGAGTGTTCTCTTTAAAAGAGTCAGAAACATTTGAGGAAGGGTTCATTGTGAATTAATTGGAGTGCCCATGTGAACAGGTGGGGAGCCCAGAGCTATGGAAATTCAGCAAACATTATTGTAAATGTTAATACTTTTTCACACTCGCCAGCTGGTAAAGCTGGAGAGATGTCAGTTGTGCTTGCTGACTGACTGAGCTGTGAGCCCACTGAACTGTCCCATCTGCCATTTCGACCGAGACCGGGAAGCTGTGGGAAGATGGCCAAAATGATCAAATCCTGCTCTCCACAGTCTGCCTCACCAGCTGCATGTAAATCTCCAGTCCATGCCCCCAAATACATCAATCCAGACATAATCAATTTTATTTTGGGTTTGATTTAGAAGAGATATTATCAGAGATGGGAACATTTTTCCATGAATGAGTGAACATAATCAGTGTGCTAAATTATAAAGTTCAACTTATGCTACTTAATGGGAGTCTTTAAAGTTATAGAAATTACATATGGGATCATATCTCATAATTATCACACAAAGATATAAAAATGAAACTGTGGTTCGCATTCATAAATGCTGTGTTAGGCAAAGACACTCCAAGGTCATGAAATTTCGCATTGTGCAAATTCGTCGAGGCTAAAATTAGAAAGTGGACTTCTTTTCTTTGAAAAAAAATAGCTTTTGCAGACCATGTCACCGAAGGAGCAATTAATAAGAAAACACTTCATTACCCTCTGCTCTTGGGTAACTGATACCACAGTATCCATTGTTCCTTACTCAGACTTCTCATAATGAGTCATAACATTGCATTAATCATCATTAGCTTTCTGTGGTAATTGGTCTCTTTCCCCTCATCCAGGAATGAGTTCTAAACCAAACCTTTGCACTTCTTTGCAGAATAGGGAACTTAGCTTTCACTTGGGCCATCATCTTAGGAGCAAATTAACTCAAGTTTTCCTTCACACTGTGCTTAGTTACTAAGAGTCCAAGATGCCAGGGATAGACGATGAAAGAATTCCTTCTTCTCTTGCAGTTGCCATAAACTCTCCAGCACTCAGCAACCCAGTGCTTCATTCTGAATTTTGTAAAGAACTAATTGAAAGCTTAGCATTTCTGGGACCCAGGGAGACAGAGAGTCTTATGAATCTGATAAGTCCTAGAACTGTTTCCTTAGACAAACAGGCTACAACTGGTTGATGATAGTCTGACTTTGTTAACTGTATAGCAGCAGAAACCATGAAACAAAGAGAGGCATGGAGATGTCCTTCCAGCCTTGTCTTAAAGAGAGATGCGCACAGTCACTATGAATGAGGTAATTTCTTTTGAAATGTGACCTTCTCACAGAACTACAGGCATCAGATAACAGATTGTCTGAATTGTGCAGTTTTCAACTGGTTGTTTTGTGTCAGGCGCCCAATGAGGAAAATGAAGAAACTTGTTATGAGTTGATCCTTTCTCAGAGATGTGAGGTTAGCTCAGTAACAGACTAAGCGCCTCTTTTCCACTGAAAGGATGGGTACACGGGAAGTTACCCAGGCAGAGACAGGAATCTAATGTAGGGCAGAGCAGGCAGACCACCTGGGGATCTTGAAATATAAATTCTGATCTAGCCTATGTGGGCTGCAGCCAAAATCTTTATTTCTAATGACTATCTCGGCAGTACCGTTACTGTCAGTAGCCTAGGCTTGAGCCCACTCACCTACTTTAACTTGAACCCCACATGTATTTGGAGCACACAAGCACAAGTTTACAATTCCGTTCAGCTGCTCACAGCCGATTGACTTGAGTCCTCGAGCCCCATCTGGGACACATTGCTGTTGTACAAGTTAAAGGCATAGATGGTGTGTCATATTCCCAACACATAGCTCAGAGCTTGGTATATAGCCAGGCTCACTAAATGGTGTCTAAGTGTGGTCATGATGACCATAGTGTGACAGGGAGTCCTTGTCTACATTTTCTTGAATGAGCTGACATTTTAAACCCAAACTAAAAATTAGCTCATTTTTCTTTCTTTCAGTTAACATGTTAATGTTTAATACCTTGCTTTTTGTAAGTTTTGGATGCTCAAAACCAAGTGCAATCACAAAATATATGAACCTCGAGAGTCTATTATATGGTATATAACTAACATATATGCTCCTAAAATTATTTTTAATAGTGATGAGTTTCAGTTATTTTTTGTTAATGATCAATTCTTTATTAGAACCAACCTTATTAGTACCATCACTTTGAACTCTCTTGAGTATCATTTCTTCTTATATCTATGAAAGGTCACTCTCAACAATGACCTCTGGGTTGCACCTGACTCAAAGTCTTTGTCTACCAGTTCAACAAGGACACATCTCTAAACATCATCTCTGAGTATCCTCATGCCACCTCCAAGTGATAAAGCCTACCCTGAGCAGTGTGTTGGAAGACCCATAAGTCACATGCTTGGCTGAATGCTCAAGGCCCTCATCTTGCTTTCAGCTGTAGCTACCCTTCCACTCTGTTCATCCAGCTGCCTCCCTGCTAGTCTTTACTGGCAGCTCCCAGCCCCTACTTCATGTTTGCTCCTCCAGGGCGCACAGAAATGATCTGAGGGGAGGTGGGTAGGGCATGAGAGGAGAGATGACTTCCACCAAAAGTGAAGCCCACCACTGCCCACCAGCAGCTAGTCCAACTCCAGAAGAATTCAATTTAGTGAAAATGAGAGGGCCGCTGCTGCAGCTGCCTTTGCTTTGGGATAGACATTGAGAAAACAAAGCAGAGTTGCTGAGCCACATTTATTCAACCAACCTTCCCCCTGATCTGAGCTCTGTGCCCGAGTGTCTCTGCCCACTGCTGTCTCACCCGAGCAGTGCTGCGGACCCTTGGCTGTGCCTAATCCACCAGCAGCAAGACAGCTTCCTTCCCAGGGGCTCCTCAGACCTGAAGAATCAGCTAGCAGCAGCACCACTCACAGACATGCCTGAAAGTCCTTTCACCGAAGCCATGATATTTTCATTCTTCTATTCTGTACATTTTCAGCTAAAAAATGAAATTCTCAGAATTTCCGATGAGGAAAATTAGAGGCTGTGACATGCATCAATTATTTAATATGAGAAGACACTTTAGTAGTTTTTACAGATAATTTTCCCCTCTACCCTAAATCCTAAACTAATCTAACCAAACTGATTCATTACCCTAATCTAATGAGTCAGTTTGGTTTTCACCCTTGGTGTATAACTGAAGAAATCCCAGGTTAGAGATATCTACCTTGACTGAAGCTATGAAGCGTGGAAATCTCCACGTTGGAGCTCAGCCCCAGGTTGGCCTGAAAGAACATGCCATTTGTGGTACTTTGCAAAGAACTCTGAATGAAGAGCAGAATTGCTCACAGAAGGACCATCTACTTATGTGCCGAACACTAATGAACACTGCTCAGCTGATGGACATGAGCTGTGACACATGGGCCAGGAATATGACCCTCTTTTGCAAAGACTCTTTGCTCTATTTGTAGAGCATTTGAAAATTTTCATGGAGTTCTGTCTGCACAATGGATTCATCACATTCTAGGACAATATTGCTAGTCAGTAAAATCTAATATCCTGACACTCTGTCTCCATGGTGCCATTGAGGTCATTAGAAAGGAAGATAATGAATCTATTTAAGCTATTGTTTATTCTTGGGGCACAACTAACAGTTTTATCACTTTAAATTTTACAAAGTTAATAAATGAACTGATTTTTTTTAACTACATAGGTTAAATCAACTGGTTGATTAGCCTTTGAAATTCTAAGAGCCAAACATCTCCTTAGAATGAATTTTGCATATAAACTAATATCTATATCAGTGACCACCAACTTTATGATACAAAAAGAATATCTTTGATTTATTCAAAAATTATCAAAACTATACAAGTATATGATTTTTAAAAAATCAGTGAAGGTGTGAGAAAACCAGGGGATTCAGGTAAAAGTGTGCAAAGTGGCAGATATGTAGGACACCTGTGGAGAGCTAATACTAGTATGGCATGAGGGTTATAGTTAAGAATAATGTATTCCATTCAGGATATGTGATAAATGAGTGCATGTTGACTGTTCTTTCTCTTCCTTTCATTTCATTTTTTTCTTTTCTTTCTCCAACACTGGGAACTGAACCCAGGACCTCACATGTGCTAGGAAAAGCCCCAGCCTGCTCTTTTAGCTGCTTTTATCACACACAAGTGATGGCTGTGACGTCATTTCCTTCACCAAGGGAACCTTGTTGCTATTGAGATGCATGCATCATGCTGTATAACTTCCTATTTACAATGAAATTTACTTCAAAGAATTGCTTAGAGGAGATTAGAATGAGATGATTACAATGAGGTGGAGTAGTCACTTTTTAAAGTTAGACTATATTTGACAGTGAAAACTGTCTTAAAATGAGGAAATACCTTTTCTCCCATACCACAGACAATGTCCAGAGCATCCTCCTGATAGATGTCTGGGGACTGTGACCCCACTCTTCAGGAGCCCATTGGCATAGATCACATTCTCCTAGTCACAAGCTGGCTTGGGGAAGTTAAGGACCAGATGCCCTTACTTTACATGGGGTGAGTCATCACAGGCCACCCGTCTCTGCTTCACCGTGACTTACAGTATGTCCACATAAATAACGTGCTGTTCTAGCAGATCCAATGACTTCTTTGAAAAGAAATTTAAAAGTCTCCTGTCTAGCCTGATAATATATGACAGGTAACTTTAGCCATTGACCCACAATTTCACAAATACATTCAGAAGGGTTCCTGGGCAAGTTCAGTTGTCTAGTCCCCCACCTCACCCCCAAATGACTAACACACATCTTCCCAAACCCAGACACAGCTGGTGTATATATCAGCATAGACCTCTATTCCTCTTTGTCTCAACTCTTGCTTTGGTTTCTGTGTTTTATGCAGTATGGAAGGTCTCTGCCACCATCTCCGTGAACTTTCACTATGTAATCAAACTATATGAATGGAATAGTCATTTATAACAACAATTTTGAACCCTGAACCACCTTTTCTTTTCTATAAGACTCCTTGGTACTAATTCTTGTCCATTTGAATTCAGACCATTGTGATCACTCAAGAAATTACTATTCACACCAGGCATGGTGGCTCATGGCCATAATCCTAGCACTTTATAGGCCGAGGTAGGAGCATCTGAAAACAGTAGGGACCACATAGTGAGTTTTAGGTTTCTGAAGGTCAATGTTTCCCTGACTTACATATTTTCTTCCACTCAAGGGAGAAAGGGAAAGAGAAGTCCCAGTTATTAAAGTGTTCCTGTGTGATCTTCTCAATGGAATCCCAGGCCAGTTGCTCTGATGGTGGCTCTGCAGACCAAGAGACAGAATCAGAGAAGTGGGTGTTGTGGGTCCCTCATCGGGTTTGTGTAGAACTGGAATTTGCCCTGAAATTTGTGTCAAACCAAAGCCCAGCCATTCTCATCTTGTGTCCTTTAGCTTTTCTAGTTCAAAAAAGAAGTAGAGGTCAGTATAAACTCCAAGTGTAGCCCCCACATCGATTGCTTGCATGGCTTTCTTGGTGGCCCCTGATTGCCAGACACGTCTGTTCTGGGGGAATCCTTGCTCTGGCTTCCAAGAGTTAGCTGATGAGTGCCTATTCTTAGATAAATTTCCTTCCAATGTCACATAGTTATCCTACAAATACCTGAGCCAAAGTACACTGGGTCGTGTGTGTGTGTGTGTGTGTGTGTGTGTGTGTGTGTGTGTGTGTCATGTTGTGTACATGTGTGCTGATGTTTGCACCCTGTACAAGCACTTGGAGGCCAAAGGAAGTCACTGGATGCCCTTCCCTATTTCTCCTCTGTGCATTTCTTTGATATGGAATCTATCTCTGAACTCAGAGCTACACTTTTTTAAGCTCAGTGATTCTCTGCTCTCTGCTTCCCACAGGACAGGAGCTACAGGCATGTATGGCCACACTCAGCTGTTTGTCTGGGTGCTGAGAATCGAGCTCAGATGGTCTCAGGCCCTCGTGCTTATGTGGCAAACACTCTTTAATTAACATAATTATTGTCAACATTTAGATACATTGTATGAGCAAGTCTTGTGATGATACCCCATTTCCAAATGGGGGCCCTCCTCATTGGGCTTGTTGGGCCATACCATGGGATAGGGAGTTATGGATTGGACAAGAAGTAGCCAGTTTTTTTTTCTGTGTTGTTACTAAGGGGTGCAATGTCTCTGGATATTCTCCCCCACCATGCCTCTTACACTCTTTCCTCCCCCTCTTCCATTCAGTTCCCTGAGTCATGGTGGGTGAGTTTTGTCTGCTTTACTGTTGAGATCTTAAGTATTTCTGGATTTCTGCTTTGGATTATGTTGGGTATCCTCAGTGTCTGTCTCCATTATCCTTAAAGAGGTTATCTGACTTGCTGTGGATGTAGGTCTCTTGTTCATCTCACCACTTCCTCAAAGGTTCCATCTGGGCTCTATATCATAATTTAGGGGTAGTTCATCTCCTGCCTGGGTGTCAGGCATCATCTCAGGTCGTATTGGTGGAACTGGGTTGTCCATGGTTCTCGCTGCCTTCTGAAATATACAGACAGAATCTCCAACAGTGAGTGAGATCAGTATAGGTTAGATGAGACAAACATAGTTAATTTGGCAAGATTTTAATGGGTGTAGCCTTTCTCTCAATCTGTGGTGATTTCCCCTTGGAGCCCATGTTCTTGGTCCCCATAAGAGTTTACCATGTATCCCAGTTCCAGTTAAGGGTTACTTGCCACTGAGCAGATCTCTTAGCCAATTTGCAAGCCATTGATTACCCACCTAGGTTTAGCATCACTATTGCACAGATGAACACTTCTTGGTTTGTTGGTCTCTACCACATAGCAGTGTCCTCAGCATTCTCGTAACATCAGTCAGTGTTGCATATCGATGACCTCTGCTCTCTGAATATCATTGGCCAATTTTCCCTGATAGCTCGTTTAATGCCTTCCAGCACTATACATGCTACTATTTGGGGGCTGGTTAATTCTGGGTCAAGCAGTGTCTCTTGGTGCTATGTGATGACATTCTGCAGTATCTTCAGCAATAGTGTCTTACCTTTTGCCTGTGGCAGATATTCAAGAGCTTTGACATAAGCCTATCTTTTGGGGGGACCTCATGGATCTCTTTCATCAACAGATCAGTGTGAGAAGTAACCAATTACTGGGACAGGGAGTTACAGCCAGAGCAATTCGTTTTGGGGTTAGGGCTACCTCCTGCTCGATTCAGGGCCCCTCTTATCCTATGATGCCCATGGCTTCCTCAACAGCTTGCTATAGGAAAACAAGGATTTTATGGTATCTATTCATTATTGGTTTAGATTAGTGTATAAGTCTCCTCCCCCCCCGCTCTCCCCTTCCTCCTACCCCCAATTCCTTCCATCCTCTTTATCAGTCTCTCAATTCACCTGTCAGGTTTTCTTACTGTTCAAGTTTAACCTGGTTAGGGACCACGTATGTGGCACTCTGTTCTTGTGTGAGGTCACCAAGAATTATCTGCCCCAAGTCCATCCACTTTTCTTTAAATTTCATTATGCTATTTTTCCTTTTAATTTTGATATCCATTCATCCAGTGATGGGCATTGGGTTGATTCCAATTCTTAGCTATTATGAATTGAGTTGCTATAAACACGGTTGAGCAAATGTGTCTGTGCTGAGGCGAGGTATCTTGCCCAGTAGAGGGATAGCTGGGTCCATTGGTAGCTCTATATCAGTCCTAATCAGGAGTCTCCACACTGCTTTCCATAGCGGTTGTACAAGTTTGCAATCCCACCAGCAGTGAATAAAAGTTCCTTTTCCCTCGCATCCTCACCAGCATCTATTGTTGTTGGATTTTTTAATGATTGTCATTCTGACTGGAGTAAGGTAGAATTTCATTGTGGTTTTGATTTGCATTTCCCTGATGATTAAGGATGATGAACATTTATTTAAATGAGAATAGGTCATTTGTGTTTCCTCCTCAGTGAATTCTCTGTTGAAATCAGTGCCCCATTTTGGGAGAGGGCTGTTTTTGAGTTCTTTGTAAGTTCTAGGTATTAGACCTCTGTCCATGTTATAGCTGGCAAAGATTATCTCTCAGTCCGATGGTGGTCTACTGACTCTAATTATGTTATATTTGTACAGAAGCTTTTTAGCTTGATACGATACCATTGATTAAGTGATTGTTGCACTTCCTGGTCTACTGGAGGTTTGTTCAGAAAGTTTTTCAGTACTCCTATCTCGTGGAGAGTTCCCTGTATTTTTTCTTCCAGGGTTTTCAGAGTTTCAGGTCTTAAGTTAAGGTCTTTGATCCATTTAGAGTTGATTTTTGTGCATGGTAAGAGGAGTGGGTCTAGTTTTCTTTTTTTATGTGGATTTATCCAATTTGTCCAGCACCATTTGTTGAAGATGTTATCTTTTTGCCAGCATTGTTGGCACCTTTATCAAAGAGCAAGTAACTACAGTTTCTTGAACTAACAGCAAGGTCTTCAATTCTGTTCCACTGGTCTTTCTGTCTGCTTTTATGTGAAAACCATGCTGTTTTTGTTACTATGGCTTTGTAGTATATCTTTAGATCTGTAAAGTGATACCTCCTGAGGAATGTGTCAAGCACTCTTAACCAGTGCAA